>JARWCS010378049.1:0-10019 GCA_034783895.1 Geukensia demissa
TGAATGATCCCTATATATTTCACACAATGTGTTCTGGTTGGTTCATTTTAATCAGTTAGTCCTTTGCAATCATATGATATTGCAAACATGCAGACAGTGTAACAAAAAATTCCAAGTCTGCCAGGTGAGCGATTATTCATATATCTGGTACATATATATAAAATGAAATGGCTACATCTTTATCATGTATTATTCAAAATCACTGTCAAATTTGTATTTTTTATGTAGGAGAAGATTGTATCTACCTGGCAAAGGATGAGGGTGATTGCAGTGGATTGGTTGGTGAAAAGGAGCTGCATTTTAAAGTAGGGTGTCCAGTGATGTTAATTGTCAACATGTCGGATTATCTTGTTAATGGTCTTACAGGAAAAGTTACAAAGACTAGTGCAGAAAGTGTTGAGGTTTTTTTTTTCATACCATTAATCAACATATAGAAATAAAACCTTTTTCATTTACGAAGTACAGTACAAAACTGAAGAGAGATATTGGATGTAGATTACAAATACCTTTGAAGTTATCTTTTGCCATGACTATTCATAAATGCCAAGGGAGTACAATAAATCGAGTTGACCTAAATTGCAAAAACCTTTTTCAGTACGGGCAATTAGTGGTTGGTTTGAGTAGGACACCAACAAAGAAAGGTTTGCGTGTGACAAACTTCACAAAGAATCTAATTAAGAAGCCACCACAAGTTATAATTGACTTTTTAAGTAGGCCTCCTATTACAATTATTGACAATCTCTTGTGTTGTGTAAATGCAAGGTCCTCATTAACAGATGAGCAAGAATGTAATGAAAACCAAGATACATGTACTAGTATACTAGCTAAGGATGCAGGTATTGAAATTTCCAGTGAAGATGAGTTGGAGATATTAGAAGCCATAGACAATTTAGAGAAACAGTTGACAGATATTGATACTGATAATCAGAGAGACTTGCCATCTCATGTTGTTATTCCTACTTTTCTAAATGCTATAACTTATTTAGAACCAAAAACAGAACAACAGAGGGAAAGTAATGAAGCTGTGAAATTTCTTCAAGGCAAATGTGAAGTAACTAGACAATTTATAATATACTTATGGCACAAACTTTTACCTTTAAAAGAGAAACTTGTCCAAACAGAAGAAATCTCTAATAAAAACCTTACAGTATTTTACAAAGAGTGTAACCAACTAGTCACTAGTGATGAATACAAACTTAGAATTAGATATTTATTTGGTCAAAATCCTTCTCCAGAACAGTGTAATGTTGTCTTTAAGTTAATGTCATCAGTAAGAAAACATATGCTAAATGTTGAAAGTGAACCCATATTAAAAGAAGCTGAAGAACAGGCTAAAAAGGAAAAAGGAACTTCATTTCAAGAATCTGTAGGTGGAATAGGAAAAATTCGATATATTGCTGGATGGTGTGTTTATAAACTAAAGAAAAGTAGGAAAAAGAAAATACTAACCAATATGTACAAGCCAAGTAAAGTTAAAGACATGGAAAATCTTATTCTAGAAAAAAATTTATTAGAACATCTTGAAGCAAGTGAACTAGAATTAGAAACATCTTGTGAAAAAAAGTCATTAAAAGAAATTGAAAGAAAACAAAACATACGGAGAGGTTTAACAAATGTAACAGATGACTGTTCGAAATTCTTCCAGGCTTTGGATGCAAAACTCAGATTATTACAGACAAATAAAAATTTAGACATTCACGGAATAAATTTTTCATCTTTTTTAAATTCACAATTGAAGGATGATGTTGAATTGAAAAATATGTGGAAAAATCTATTTTTGAACTTTGACCAAGCAAAAGCATCTCCTGATTTGCCAAAACATCAAGATTATATCCTGGAAGAAGTGTACAAGAAATATGCTAGAATGAGTATAGTTCAACTTAGGAAGGAATATTTGCAGCAAAAAAAGATTAAAAAACTAGAAGCTACAAGAAAGCAAATAAAAATGCGAACAGACAGTAAAAAGGCAACACCTTGTAATTTTACAAGTTTAAAAAATGACACATCAGAAAACAAATGTGCATCTCATAAAAGATTACAGTCTGAAATTATTCAAGATGGGTCTTTCTTAGAAAAAACATTCAAAAAACATGAATTGAATATTTTATGCAAGGTGTATGAGGTTCAGAATTTAAAATTATCTTTTACCAAAAAAGTGATAGCTCAGCTATTGAAACCTGCTATATTACAAGCTGAAGGTATGAAAAATGACAGACTGTTAACAATTGATGAAGATATGACATCTGCTGAAGGTTCATTTCAAACAGACGATAAACCATCTTCAAGTGGTTTAAATAGAGAACAGGAATGTGAACAACCGCCTGTCAGTCCATGCAGCAGTCAACCTGTCCTGAAGAAAATAGATAAAAAAACTGAAACTGTAAATAAAAGGAAAAGATCTTCTAAAGGAAAGAGGAAGAAAATTAAAAAAGGTCCAGTGAAATGGCCTTGTGGCATTTGTCATCTAGATGCAAGTAGTGATTCAGTGGGATGTGATAGATGCGATACTTGGTATCATGGGGATTGTTTGAAGATTGAAAATTTGGATGACCTCGGTGATGAATGGTTTTGTAAAAACTGTATGGAAGAAATGGAAAATGAAAGTACATGTAGTTAACTTAGTATTGGATCTTCATTGCCTGTGCCAACATATTGTCAAACAGGAAGTGGAAATGCAATGGGTTTAAAACTGTCTTACATGATACAGTTCACCATACTGAAGCTCTGTGCCAAATATCATTAAGCTAACCTGCATGGTTGCTGAGAAAAATGTGACAGAAATTTTCCGACATGAGAAAATGGTTTAAGTCTTAGGCAACAGGAAGTGGTAATGCAACCGCCTTTAAACTGCCTTACATGATACTTTTTATCATACCAAAAGTCTGTGCCAAATATCAGGAAGCTAACATGCATGCATGGTTCTGGGAAAAATGTGACACAAATTTTCCAACATGAGAAAATGGTTAAAGTCTTTGCAAATAGGAAGTGGAAATGCAACCACCTTTTAACTGCTTTAAATGATACTCTTAACCATACCAAAGGTCTGTGCGAAATATCAGTAAATTTATTTTCTAGCATATTTCTTGTACACTTCACCATACTAAAGGTCTGTGCCAAATACCAGGAAGCTAACCTGCATGGTTGCTGAGAAGAATGTGACAGAAATTTTCCAACATGAGAAAATGGTTAAAGTCTTGGCAAACAGGAAGTGGAAATCCAACCGCCTTTAAACTGTCTTACACGATACTCTTAAAATAGCAAAGGTCTGTGCCAAATATCAGGAAGCTAACCTGCATGGTTGCTGAGAAAAATATGACAGAAATTTTCCAACATGAGAATATGGTTAAAGTCTTGGCATACAGGAAGTGGAAATCCAACCGCCTTTAAACTGTCTTACACTATACTCTTAAAATAGCAAAGGTCTGTGCCAAATATCAGGAAGCAAACGTGCATGGTTGCTGAGAAAAATGTGACAGAAATTTCCAATATGAAAAATTTTTGTCAAAGTCTGGGGTATGTATTTCTATCTTTTTATTAATTACTACATGTATTATTTAAAAATTGCAGGTGGAATTTAGTTTGACTCAATTGGTATAAAAGGCTACTCAGTTTTTCTCATCACTTAGCATCTGTCGTTCCTCTACATAGATTTTAATTTTTTATTTCTTAAAACTTATTTAGCAGATTTGAACCAAGATTATAAGTGCTGATTTTTTACAGCCATCTCACAAAATCATATATGGCTATACATGATTTTTATGTTGTCTTGTATTTTGATGAGTGAACTTCTCCCTCCTTTTTTAAATTTTTGATAAATTGCCCTAGTATATGGCTATACATGATTTTTATGTTGTCTTGTATTTTGATAAGTGAACTTCTCCCTTCTTTTTTAAATTTTTGATAAATTGCCCTAGATTAATTTAGTTTAACATAGACCGTACAGGAAAGTGATCAGAAATCTGTTGGTCTGAAATTATTCAGTGGATTTTATCCATACTTGATGCATACATTGTGTCTTTTTATTTTCATTTGGACGTGAATGTACATTTGTATTTGTATTAAGATATTTGTAGTTCTGGATCTGTCGATATTGGCATAAAATCAATGAAATATAATTCTATTTCGATTTGATTTTTGTGCTGAAAAAAAAATCTCACCAAAAGTACCCCCCCCCCCCTTTTCTTACCCTTGTATAAATTTATAAAATGGTTATGAGTCATTGAGAGAATATTATGATGTTTGAATGTCTGGTCCTAAAGTGTCGGCCATAGTCACTTTTAATTCCTTGCCTCATCCCCTTTATCAATGAGACTGTCCCATATATTTCTAGTATAGTTTGTATCCAAAATTTTCATATACATGCATTAAACAATTTTTGGAAAAGAATTTTTTTTTGGTCCATTAAAAATATTGAAGAAATGTGACCTCATGTTGCAAAAAGGTGTTGTTTTAACCTGTTATAATTTAACTTTAACTAGTTTTAATTGATCTATTTATCATATTTCCAATGATATTCTAAAAAGGGGGGTGTTGTCATTATTAAAAATAATTGTTGTCTTATAAATTATGTAATATGTGTCTTTGTTGCCTTAATAATTGTTTTTGCAAGAATTAAGTACCAAGAAACTGTTAAGTCGTCGTTTTCCATTTTCACAAGTTTTTTTCTCGGTTTGTAATTTCCCACCAGAAAATATTTACCGCCTATTGAAATTCGGAACTCTTCGGTACTCACCTGATGACTTCATGGATTCGTTCTGATGACTTCCGATATTCATACAAACTTCCGGTCATAGATCTATTCCATTGGGACTCATTTGGTGATAAATCGCTCAAAAACAGGATATAGAGTTATAAAACAGATGGAAAGGATTAATTATACATAAAATATATTCAATTAGCGACAATTTCATGCCCGGTAAGTAACATTTGAGTAGAAAAAAAGATCGAGAAAACGTATTTGAAAATTGGCGGTACAAAACTCGTTCATTCCCTTTTCGTTTTTCAGTATATCTGCGCATTGCCTAGACACCCAATATTGATTATAAACCCTTTCCCGAGCCCCTGTGATCAGAGGTTATTCTCATATCAAAACTCAACATGTTCATTCAACATTGGTAAATCTGTATTTTTAAACTGTTTATTACAAACAAGTGATGGGTATCATGATTTTATTGTAATTCAAATATTTGGGATCTTTGTTTAATTTTTTTCTTGATGATCCTCCATGAATGAAGTATGGCAAAGGAGGATCCAAAATAGACATCGTATATAATTATTTGGACAACATTTAGTGCTGACAAAGATATTGAAGGTAAAAATGCAAATGAACTTCAATGGAAATGACAAGAATGGTAATTTGAAAATTTGTAAAGTGAAAATATTGCTTTATGTTTAAGTATGATAAAACAGTAAAATGAAATTCCAAAAATAAGACAGATTTTAAATTACGACCACAAAAATTGTGGTTGTATTATGGTATGAGGATATTGTTGTCATCTATTAATATTTTTACAGACAACAAGAAGATAATGTAATGCACAATCATTTCAAAGACCAAAAGTAAATCTTAACACAGCACACTAATTGCTTAATATGTGATAAATTGTAACATTCATGACATTATAACTTTGGTATTTGTGAACTTGAGTTAATTTAATTTTAACCCACTATGAGAGAGAACAGCAGCTTTTTAGACTAAATTTTTTTACAAAACTTCTAATTTCTAGAAAAACTGTCAATGAAAATGTTATTATATTTCTGCTGTAGCAAAAGAATGTTTTCAATTAACATTATTAGCCCTTCAGATATTTCTTTTGTCCATGTATGAGGGAAGATTTGGAGAAAAAATTAATTTTGACAGAATTAGGCCACTCCAAATTAATTAATAGTTCTTCGGATTCGCTCGCTCCTCATATTATGGGTTCAAAATTTTTTAAAAACTTTACTTGCTTTTTTTTTCATTTTTTAGAAATTTTCATCGTTATTCCTAAATGTAAAAAATTAAAATTTGCTCGCTGCTCCTAAAAAATTACTACAAAAAGAAAGGAAAAAGAATTTAACTGCTGTTTTGAAATTAGTTTTTGAGGTTGTGATTCAATCTGTCAATATTTTGCCATTGGCATTGCAAGAAAACAATTTAAATTAAATATTTTGCTCGCTCGCGCCTATTTTTATCACTAAAAATCCAAAGAACTAGAAATAAAGACCGTAATGGGACCTGTAGAAGTTTAAATTTGACTGTCAATTTATGGGTGACTGTCTCGTGGACAATTTGACTGTCAATTTATGGGTGACTGTCTCATGGACAATTTGACTGTCAATTTATGGGTGACTGTCTCGTGGACAATCATGCCACAGCATTTATTTTTATATTTTCCCAAAATAGAACAGATTGCATTAAAAGCCTATAAATTTGGAATTGAAAAAGTTTGTGCAACATGATCTCTGGTTTTCTGTCTTTTTTTAAATAACTGAAATAATAATTAAGATTATTTTTTCTTGGATTTACACAATATATCATTTTAAGTTGTGCTTCACAAATTTTCCAATTTTACCCTGTTATAATTTCTTTCATAACCCTACATATTTTATTTGATAGAAAAACTGCAGTGCAACTTATATAGAATGTATTTCAATATTAACAGTGATTAAATTGAAGTTCTTTATAAATGTAATCACTGTAAGAGTTCTCCTTTTTCCAAAAACTCTATTGATTATGCTTTAAATGATGTTCATATGTTTTATATGTCATATTCAATAATTTAAATGTCCTTTTGAGCAAAGTATTGGAAGAACATATATTGTTAACCAATACATGAATTAAAGGTTTGAATAAAACAAATATTACATGTAAGGAAATGAAAATGGTTAATCATTAATGTGGAATATAACATGGGCTCAGCAGATCTTATGCTTGTAGAGTTTATTGTCATATGATTGTTAGCAAGCAATTTGAACCATAACTCCTATTAATTTGCAAACCATCATGTAGCTAAGTTGGAAATAACCACTACCATTTTGGCAGGATAGGATGGTGCAAAGAGCCTAATTTTATAGAATTATTGTCAAGTACAACAAAATAAAAAAAACAATACAGATCTAAAAAAAAATGTAGGACCCAGGGAGATGTCAGATTTCAGATATTGCCTTGCTTGTTGGTTGATTAGTCAGGTCACTACTTTAACTTTGGCTGCTTTGTTAGTTAAAGTTTGATTTGTGCATCAATCTGGGCATATACTGCATTAAAGAATTACTAGAATTTCAAAGTTATAATATAAAATTAAATGAAAACTACTACTCTAATTTATCTGTGGCTGCTGCGGCACCAAAGTAGATTTTCAAATCAAAACAAAAAATTACTGAAGTCTTTGCTGAAACTGGCGAATAAATAAAGGGAGGTAATGATATTTATATCAGAAATTAATGCTCAACTGTTACACTCCTCCAAAAGTAAAAAGTGTTATCATTTTTTAATCGCAATTAAATTTTGCAAAAAGATGCATCTTGGTGAGTCTTAACAGAAACTATTTCGGTTTTTATATTCTTTTCAAAGGTAAATGAACCTGTAGCAAGAGAAAAGTCTCTTTGGGAGTAACAATGTAAAAGGGAGATAACTCTCTTAGCGGGTTTTAGACAAAAAATTATAATGGGAACTTCCATACCTAAAACAGTTTTTAATGTGCCTGAAAAGTATCCAAATAGGGCAGTACTTTTATATTTTAAATTTTATTGGACGACTCACTGGGTTCTACTTCTTGACAAAAAATTAGTAAAATGTTCCTAAGATAAACATTCAAAATTTCCACAAAAAAATTCTACAGAGTAAAGTTCTGAGTAAGGTTTACACACAGTAGACTGGATATTCCTATTGTACATGTATTAATTGTCTTTTGCATTCAACTAATTATTTATGACCATAATTATTTGCCCTACCTGTACATTTCCAAAGAAGACACAAATGGCAGTCAGATTGCTGTTTTTTAAGGTATCAAGAGATGATAAGCAGGAGAATAAATAAATGAATAATGCAAGCCCATTGGAGAACATTGTAACACCCTTTTCAACAGGCAAGAGTTGTAATAACCCTTCCACAAGAACCATTTTTAAGTTAGAAAACCTACCTTCTTCATCACTTTCAGACCCAGGCCCTAGCTCAGACATTCCAATTCTTGGAAACAAAAAAGACAAATACATGAAATATTTGTATATTGATAAAAATATGAATGATTCAAAACATGCAATCGATCACTGCTGATATGTTCAAATATTTCAGAATATATGTTTAATAGAATTTTGATGTTAAGAGAATATTAATCTGTACGTCCTGGTACAACTGGAAAAAATTCTCATGTAAATATTTGAAAATAAGTAAACTTACCCTTCCAAACTGCTAGGATTTCATCATTGTTCCGATCACTTGCCCTCCATTACTGCAGAATGCACTAAAACTGGTCAAGTTAAAATTGGCAGGGAATGATATTACTTTCACTTTTGTTTTTTCATCTATTTCAGGAAATCATCATGTGACAAAGATACAGTCCATTGTTTCTTTGTAGTTGGATTTTTTCTTTTGGGGTAAGTCATCTTTCAAATATTATAGGATTATTAGTTACCAACACCCAATGCAAACTTATATCACCTCATACAACATAAAATGTTTGCTATCATTTGTCCATTAATTCTTTTTTAATGTTCAACTTGCTGCATACATGTGCATTTTAGAAATAATGATTGTCCTCTTAAACTTAGTTTATCATGGCATCTATCATGTCTATTATAAATTCACTACAAAATCTTCTTGTCTGAAATTGATTAACCAATTGGAATTTCATTAAAAAATCTTCTTATCTGGAACTACTTCCCCAATTGGAACCAAAGGTTGGTGGAATGGTCCTTAGGTGGGTCTCTATCGGAATTTTATCCAAAGACCCTTACCGCCAATCAAGCATGTCAAAATGCTGTCTCAGCTGTACATAGTTTAACATAGGACCACATGGGAAATTCATTTAAAAATCTTCTCCCCAAATTGAAACCAAAGGTTGATGGAATTATCCCTAGGTGGGTCTCTATCAGAATTGTATTCAATTGCGGTGGCAATCAAGATTGCGGTCTCAGCTGTACTTAGTTTACCATAGGGTCATATGGGAAATTCATTTAAAAATCTTCTTGTCTGGAACTACCCGGTACTTAATTGCTCAATTGGAACTGAATTTTGGTGGAAATAACATTAGGTGAATCCCTTCTAAAATTTTATTCAATGACCCCTATTGCCAATCAAGATTACAGTCTCAGCCGTACTTAGTTTAACATAGGACCATATGGAAAAATCATTTAAAAATCTTCTTGTCTGGCACTACTTGCTCAATTGGAAATGAATTTTTGTGAAATTATCATTAGGTCAGTCCCTTCTGTAATTTTATTCATTGACCCCACCCAATAAGATGGCAGTCTCAGCTGAACTTAGTAAAAAGTAGGACCCTAGTGGAAATTAATTGAAAAACTCTTCTGGTCTAGAACTACTTGCTCAAATGGAACAAAGGTTGGTGGCATGGTTACTAGGTGGGTCTCTTTCAGAACTATTTCTGATTTTCTCACCTACAAACTAAGATAATCAGCTAACCCAAACTTAGCTTATTTAAGAACCCTGTGGGATTTCCATTAAAAAATCTTGTCTAAAAGCTCTGGCCTGCCGTTTCATTAAACTATCGCTTAATTAGCAGAGGCACTTCTGGCAAACAAATGGCTGATTTTACAATGTAAAATCCCTGTAGAGAATTAAAAACTCGGCACATCTTAAAATACATTGTGATTACTAAAAAGTATTATTGCAACTTGCTTGCACTTTTTTCAATCTACAAAATATACAAATACGGCAGACAGTCTTTATTTCATAAACTTTTTACCCGTTTCAACAAGTGCTGACATTGAGTATATAGATAACCCCAGGGATCACTTTGGGCCGCGCCATTGCGCCATAGTCGCGTTAAAAATTAAAATGGCCCATTGAAAAATGACTCATG
>JARWCS010378060.1:0-10019 GCA_034783895.1 Geukensia demissa
AATGGGACCTGTAGAAGTTTAAATTCTACTGTCATTTGGTGGGTGGCTGTCTCATGAACAATCATGCCACATCTCCTTTTTTTATATTTCATGCATATTCAGGACGAGTATATTGATGAGTGATGAATGTACAGCTTTGTACTAGACTGACCAACTGAAGCGGATATATAAAAATGCTAGCACAGGAAAGCAGCAAGAAGACACTGACACATTATTCTGACTTGGAGCTGACCAGTCTTTGCTCTTACTCCTAAATGCTGCACACTTACTGGAGAAGCAACAAATAACTTTTGTTTGACCAGGCCAGGGATCGAACCCATGACCTTTCACACTCCAGTCATGCACAATAACCATTACACTACCAAAATGTTCTATAGTCCTGGTAAGATCAAAAGAAAAGTGTAGATAAAAAGAAACATTAAGTATATACCGCAACTAGTGTCCTATCATTGTTGAGAGATTTTAACTTTATGGTATTTGGGCTATAATATTATATATAATGTGATTATAGTAATAATAGTAGAGTCCACTATTTTCTAAAATAAAGTTAAAAAATTATTATTATATCTTTAATTGCTAAAATATCAAAAATATTTGGTGGCAATTTTTAATATGGTCGGCTACCTTATACACAGCCAAATATGTTTAATGTTAAATTAACATTAATTTAATGTTGAATGAGCTTAATATTTAAATCACATTAAATTTTTAATGTTAATTTAACATTAAATATAAGGAAAGTTGTGATAAAAACAAACAACATGAGCTTACATATTTAAAGATAGACAGCATATCAAGCCCTATAAACCCTATTTCTAAGAGGAAAGTTTTTCCAATTGTATTTTTACAAAATGTAATTCAACGCTAAATTAACATTAAAATCTTAACATAATTCAATGTTAATTGCTCGATTATTGTTAAATTAACTAAATGTTAATTTCATGTTAATTTAACGTAAACAAAATTTGCCTGTGTATCAGTAACTCATTGTTTATATGTTGTGTAGGCTTATTTTTTCTTACTTTAATCAAATTAATAACCAACAGTGTATGACATGATTTTAATAACAAATCTAACTCTCTACTACAAAATATTCATTTGTACATATTGTTTATAATCCTACTGAATTCATATACCTATGCTTTATATTCCAAGACTGTTGTTGTACGAAAGATGTAGACCATACATAATTTTATCAACTGAGAGATTATTACTTAGTATTTTAAATTCATCTCCTCACATTTTAAAAGATTTTCTTTTATTTTCAATTTATTTATTTTAAATCAATTTCAAACAATAAGGAAAAAAGAAAAGAATAAAATAAAAACATTAAAAATTGAAAATATAAATACAAAATTTTTTCTGAGAGAATAACTTTCTGTCATTTGTATTTTGGATTTCTCAGGATGATGAAAGGAACAATTTGTTACATCAACATAAGATTTTGAGGGACTGGGGCTGTTAAAACCCCTACACAGGAAAGATAGCAACATAAGTTTTCGAACGTTTATAGACGTATGTAAAACATATGTATAGTACAATGGATGGAAAATAGATGTTTTTCAATGTACGTTTTACGGATGGTTTACACACATTAAAACAGGTGTTTTATGAATGTTTTGCATACTGAATAAGTCGCTGTAATTTCACCAAAAAATGAAAAGGCCATCGTTTTATATAAGTTTGTGGTGCAGAAAATTTCACCATATTTACATGCGTAAAATGCCTGTTTTAAAACGGATGTATTTCATACTATAACGTCCGTCACAAACAAACGTAAAACGGATGTTTTTCATGTGTAAAACATATGATATTGTACATATGTTTTTCATGCGTGGTACTAATGTCCGTTTTACATACGTTTTGAAGAAACGGATGTAAAACGGCTGTTGCTGTATTTCCTGTGTAGTGCAGAAACCAACTTGTTTACAGTCCCAAATGCAAATGCCAACGACAACAGCGCCAAATCATATTAAAACCACAGCTGAGTAATGATGTTACAATCACAACAAAAGTATGATCACATGAATGTTTAGGGTAAATAAGAAAAATTATGTGTTTCTATGGTTATTGTTGTAACAATGAACAGATTATGTGAGAATAAATCTAATGGACATAGAACACCAGATTATGTCATAAATCATACTATATAGTTATATATAGCTACTACATGTATAAAGCACTACATATCTTACAAATGAACATTTCCATAAACAGATATACAATCATGTGACAATAAACAACCAATGTTATAAACAACAAAATAATAAAAGTATCCCAACAATATCCATGATAGCAATGACAATTATTGTTACTTACATGTACAGTAAGGAAACCGTGTAAAACCTGACATTATTGGTTCACATCAAAATCTATTTTTAACTATTATTGTAGAATTCAGTAATTTGAGAGGAAAAGAAACTTCCCTCAGTTTTTAGGCAGTGACATCCATTAAGAGACATAAAAGAAAGTCAAATTCTGAGTAAGTTTCAAATTTCTGAACAAATGTCTAAAAATGGAAAATTTTGGATCCAATTTCATCAGGGGTCCAAAACATGAATTATTTCAAGTCAATCCATTCATAAATTTTCTATAATGTGCATACAATTGAACATAAAGAGTCAAATAGTCTTTTTCAAAACCATACATCTTTTTAAGTAAAAATTGGTACACCAGGCAAATTAACAGACATTTGTGAACTTTGATGTGAAAAGAATAACCCAAATAATTTATTCCTGAGTTCATAAATTGGAATGGATATAAGTTGGAATGAAGACCTGACAGAACCACCTTTCTACAGCAAACAACAAAACATGAAACCCTGTCTGATGTGAACATAAATCTGTCTAAAGCAAACAACATAACCTGAAACCCTGTGTAGTGTGACCATAAACCTGTTTAAACCAAACCCTATCTAGCCTAAAGCCTTGTGTAGTTTGAACAAAAACCTGTCTATAGCATACAGAATTTCAGATATTTTCATACTATTTTCTTTACAAATCAGAGGTTTCATTAGGAGTCAGCTAGTACCCAGTAAATAAATCAATAATAAAATAATTTCATGAATAGAATTTTTATGTTAATTTTTCCATTCTTGAGCCAGCTCCTCTTGGACAGTTTTTATTCATATCATTAATAGCCAATACATTGTACTTCCTTTACAATATCAAAACACCATGAATATATCTTAATTCAATTTAATGTCCTAATTTACACAATTTTGTCTTTTTCTAAATCTCCTACAGAACAACTGCCATAACTGTCATTAAAATATGTCATCAAATAACATTAATAAAGTGTATCCTATTGATTTGACATGTAAACTTGAAAACATCTAAAATACATATAACAACAGTACTTAATTTCTTAACATAAGATAGATGGTAACTTTCCAGAGAAGCTCTGTAAATAAATAGTGTCAATTGTTTTGAGTCCATATAAAGGACTGATAATATATATTAATACCATTTTAATCACCTATCTTCGGATATATAAATAAACATAGGTAAGGGTTTGGGTTCAATGGCTTTCCAAGGAATTGTCAAAGTGAAAAAGAAGTCTGAGGCATGCTAATAATAGGGATCTAAAGATTGACTGACTGCTGTTTTATGCCATGTAAGGAATATTTCAGCCATTTAGCTGCCATTCTAATAAAAGAGTTCCTAAGACGTGCTCATACCAAAGCTTAAACGAGTGTCAAACAAGTCTAGTAGATTTCTCCAACCCATAACACATGTAATAAAATCAAATCTAGATGACACATACAAATTTATTTGTAACAATGAGATGTCTTCAAATAAAATTTTCTATTTCATTGTGGGATGGTGATTCAAGAGTCTAAATAAAACATATTTTTAAATATAGGATATTGCTGATATTTTCCACTGATAAACTTTAATATGAACTTAAGGAAAGAAAAAACTATATCAAAGAACATTTTTGAAGTGAGCTTTTGACAAGAAAATAACAAAGAAAGCACTGGGAAAACTTTTATACTATGAAAATGAAGACATGGAGTAAATGTCAGAGAGACTGCACTCCAACTACAAGAAAAACAGGAATTTACAAATATAGAAGTCTCCACAAGGCCTTCAACAAGGGTGGAATACCACTCCTTGTTAAAAGCTCTAAATTGCCCCAAATAAAAATTCATGTATGCATAAAATAATACCACCCTTACCTGAATATTATTAAAAATTACATGTAACAAAACATTAAACACAAAGAAAATCCTATGACCACAATTCCTGACTTGAGACAGGCACATAAGACACATGATGGGGTTAAACTAGTTTATTGGGAACCCAACCATCCCCCAACCAGCTTTCAAAGGAAAAAATCAAAGAAAACAAAATCAGCACCCGACTAACCATACAAATCAAACAGAATGCCACCAAATCTGACTAGAGAGTACATTAATTACAATAAATAGACTTAACACAAATACATGTAAAAAGAAGATAGATCTCTAATGAATAATGGCAGTTACTAAAAGCAAGCTCAGGGTGACTAGATGTTTAAATCTAAAAATATCTGTTAGTTGAAGGTTGACCTAAGTTTGTATTTTAGATTATGCTGAATAATTTAACAAAGTACTTGAACAAAAAATATGAGTCAGTTCCTAAGAAGAACCAATTTTTTTGTACCCAGGAACCAACTTAAATGTAATCAATCTGTTGCTGTTGTGTACAAAAAACTTTTATTACATGACGTGTGTGAACATGCCCAAGTTTGATTGTTAATTAAAAATGATAAGTTTTGAGGAACACTTTGAATTTTAAGTGGCAATTAACATAATATTATGATAAATCAACCAATGGTTTTTGATATAAACCATCATGTCTGGCTGATATCCTAACAGAATACAGAACTTTTCTGGAATATCAATGGATAGCACATAAAAACACAAAATGTAATACAGTATGCACAGAGAGTTTTGTTTGAAAAACTCCAAAGCTGGTGAAATTTCTCCAACTTTCTATAAATTTCACCCTCAATCTCCAAGGTCAGGCTTGAGTCTTCATCATGTGTATAGTGAGAAACTCCAAAGCTGGTGAAATTCCTCAAAATATCTCCAAATTCACTAGCAATCCCTGTGGTCAGACGATCTTTCATACAAAACCCTCTTTGTGTACTGTATGTGTGACTAGATTTGATATGAATACCAATTTACTACAATGTACCTCTGACTAGATTTTGATACCCTCTATAAACAACCTATATTCACACACATGCAAACACACACACACACACACACATTTATACACACAAGAGTGGACCAAACAGTTACTCATTAGACCTTCAGAAATTCTCTGTTTCTGCTAACTTTATATAGAATATAAGACATTTTATATGTTGCACAGGCTTTCTCACAGAAATTATTCAGTGATCCTTTGTGGTGATCACAATATTACAATAAATTCAGTACAAGATACAAAATTTCTAACATTACTTTTATTAGTAATTTTAATATAAAAAATATTCTCAAGACAATCATGAAAATGTTGCATTTTACAACATTTAACCTAAGATCTCCTTCATTTCAAAATATAAAACAGGAATATCTGTCTGTTTGATGAATGAAATCTATTGGAACAATTTCATTCATGAAAGGCTGTTCATGAAGACCAAGCGTGAGACTTTATTTCTTGACATTGTGACATTGTACTTTACAACAACCTAATAACTTTTGTTTACTTGTGCCAAGTGACTTGTAGAGGATTTATTGGTTAGTAAAGATCAATGGGAATTGTATAAATTGTCCATAATTATAGATTATTACATGTCACTTTCTATTTTGATAAAGGTATCATTCCAAGACACCCATATCAGCCTGAGGGACGATATTGGAAGAAGGATAAAACCAGAGTTGATATGGAAGGTGACATGTAATGATCTATTATCGTATGGTTTTGACTATAATTTGTTTTTAATGTTTTAAATTTTTTTTGTGAAATTATGCATACATTTACAAAATAAATATATCTTTGAACTAGAAATTGCTCATTTCAATCACAGCCTGGCAGTACAGCCTAAAACCACAATTAATCTAACATAATGCCCATGGATAGCATGTGACGGTCAGTAGGGATTTTCAACATCAAAATCCATATCAGTCCCTATATCAGCCCTGAGGCCATAATCCCAGTGAATTTGTTGCATATCAGATATGCAGAAAAGAACTTATAATAACTCTTAAATAAGTGATAAAGTTTATTAATAAAAGGCAGTTTGGTAATCCAGTTCACACAGAGAGTTTTGTATGAAAAACACCAAGGCTGGTGAAATTTCTCCGACGCCAAATTTCACCAACAATCTCCAGGGTCTTGCTAGAGTGTTTTTCATACAGAACTATATTTGTATATAGTAAAAAAAACTCCAAAGCTGGTGAAACTATTTCCGAATTTCACCAGAAATCATCAGCAATATCCAAGGTCAGACCTGAGTGTTTTTCATACAAAACTCTCTGTGTGTACTTTATTTCCTTAGATCTTGTTTTCTGATATTTCCTGAAGACAGCCTACTGTTGTAATACAGGAAAATATCTATTCAAAAGTAAGCTGATCAAGAATAAAAAAATCCACAGAAACTGTTGTGTCATCAATTGAGTATTATATAAAAATTCAACCATAATTAACATAAATTACATTAACAAGTCAACCATAATTAACATAAATTACATTAACAAGTCAACCATAATTAACATAAATACATTAACAAGTTCAACCATAATTAAAATTACATTAACAAGTCAACCATAATTAACATAAATTACATTAACAAGTCAACCATAATTAAAATTACATTAACAAGTCAACCATAATTAACATAAATTACATCACATTTGAACCATCAGTAAAAGATTCAGCACCAATAGGTCATTTCTCTTTGTTTTAGGACTGGTTACAATAAACTTGATGTGTCCTAAGGCCAAGAAAAAAATATATGTCTTTTAAAGATAACATTGTGATCACAATAATGGTAGGTAGGTAGGCAAATTTATTTTGTTTTTATATTAACTTGACACAAGAGAAATACAGATGTACTTGCCTCATAAAGGGAATAAAATTAACAGAGGTAGGCACTTTTTGTTGATAATTTTGAATAAATTTGGAAAATCTAAACAATCATATATTTTTTTGTTTGGCCTAATGTTAATCATTAGAATATTCTACAGGTGTTGTACATTGAATCACAGATGTTTTTGATACAAAGGCCATAAGAAAAGAATAATATTCTGTGTCCACTTTCACCTCTTAAACTTTGTTACATGAAAATAACCTACCACCTGATGTCACCTGCCAACTTTCACTTCTCGTTGGACTATTGGAATTTTTTTCCGAGGATGTAACCAATCAACTGGTTTATTTTTCACCTGGTCCCATAACAATTGTTTGATTTTGGCAGGTATCACATTTTCAGCTATTGTTTGATTTTTAGCTATCAAATTTTGACAATGAGAAATTAAAGATTCAAAACGATATCTAATTTCTGATGGCGAGTCATATAGTATATAATCTTTTAATATGTCACAAATTACTGCGACAACTGGTCGTTTCGGAGTTTTGGAACATGTTCGAGAATTCACGTCACACAACATACTACATCCGTTGCCATAGTAACACTCACTGTCAAAATAACATCGTTTAGTGGTACCTCTGTGTACCAGTTGCTTTTCTGATATCAAGCTATTTACTTCCACAACTTTTGCTTCATAATCCCATGACACGCCAAAATGTGTTGGTTTTATATCACACATGTAAAACTTGGCATTGTGGGATTCGGTTAAAATGACTGCGAGCTCCAGTAAACCAAGAGCAATATTTGCCCTCTTTTCCCAGTCTGGTAACAACCAACGATCATAGTTCGGGAAGAAATATTGCATGATGGGATTGTTATCACTTTCTTTCTGATAAAGTGGTGTATTAGAAATATATTCATAGGCGTACGTACTGCCACATGTACCATTAATCTGAGGAAAAGTCGTTGTCTCTTGGAAAATCAACAACATAAAGAATTCTCTAATATGAATGAGCTGCCATATAGAGTTACATTCTGCATAATTCAACTGCAATTTTAAAAAAAAATGTTATTAGTGAATATTTATAATGTAATTAATAAAAGTATGGAAAGCTTGAGTGAATTACCAATGTAATTCAATTGCAAGTGGCCTATTTCAAAAGATGAAATTAATTTTATTTCATTTTGTTACTTTGACTAAACAAGTGTGGACACAGAAAGGTCTGCAACTAACAAATATTGACTTAATGCAAAACAGCAAGTTTACTAAAGTGAAACAAAAAGTTCACTCCATAAACAAGACATTTTCCCCAAAAATTAACTATCATACAAAAGATGTATAAAAATAAATTAAGATTTTTACTTCTGTTGACCTGCCTTGTGTAGCAGCTGAGGAAAGAGCTTTAGTACAAAAACTTCACCAAAGTTGCTAGACCATAAAAGTTAGGTCAAGAGACCATCTCATATGACAGACTGATATGTACACCTAAAATGAATAGTTACACAAAATTTTGTTAACCTGTCCTATATAGTTACTATGAAACTGACCTAAGCATGAGAACTTGACAAAAGTCATCAAAACATGAAAATGAGTTCAAGGAGACGTAAATACTGGTGAAAAAGCAGTATTCCCATAACATGTACTGTAACTTACTATTCCAACTAATTAGCAGTATTCCCATAATATGTACTGTAACTTACCATTCCAACTAATTAGCAGTATTCCCATAACATGTACTGTAACTTACCATTCCAACTAATTTCATCCATGTAAGATAAATGACACCTGGCATAGCAGACTAAAAACACTGTCTGAAAAACCATCATCTAACCATCTCCCACCAACAGTAATATAACTTACCTCTCCTACCAATAACATCCCTTATCCTGGAGGAAAAATCAAAATGCCCACCATTTTAAATGCAACTTACTTCTCCCACCAATACCAACTCCAAAATTGGTGGAAAAATTAATGTGACCACTATTTAAAGTGTAACTTACCTCTCCAACTAATAGCCCCCCTTATATTGGTGGAAAAAATGTGCCCTCCATTTAAATGGTAACTTTCTCCTACCAATATTATTGGAAAAATAAATGTGACAATTATTTAACTGTAACTTACCTCTACAACCAATACCAACCCCAATATTAGTGGAAAAATTAATGTTCCCACTATTTATCCAGGCAACACCACTTCCAATATTGGTGGAAAAATTGAAGTGCCTGCCATTTGTACTGTAATTTACCTCTTCCACCAATATCAACCGATATATAAATGGAAAAATTAAAGTGCCTGCCATTTGTACTGTAACTTACCTCTCCCTCCCACTAATACCATTCCTTATGTAAGTCGAAAAAGTTCCCACCATTTGTACTGTAACTAACCTCTGCCACCAATACCACCCCTTATATTGGTGTAAATTTTAAAGAGCCTGTCATTTGTACTGTAACTAATCTCTCCCGCAAATACTTCCCCTTATATCGGTGGAAATTTTAAAATGTCTGCCATTTGTACTGTAACTAACCTCTCCATCAACATTTACATCTGTAAATTGAAGGATTTTCTCTAGTAGTACTGTAGAATCTGTCTGACCTATATTATCATAGAGGTAGTGTAAAACTTTGTCCTGGAATGTGGACACGGATATTGGATGAGGTAGAGGCTCCACAGGGGACTGTCTCTGTAACTTTATCAACACTTCCTGGAATTTATAGGTCTGAAAATAGTCATAAATATAAAATTACAACAGGACACAAATTATCAACATGTCCTTCAATTTATATATCTGAAAATAGTCATAAATATATTATTACAACAGGACAAAAATTATCAACATGTCCTGGAATTTATAGATCTGAAAATAGTCATAAATATATAATTACAACAGGACACAAATTATCAACATGTCCTTCAATTTATAGATCTGAAAATAGTCATAAATATATTATTACAACAGGACAAAAATTATCAACATGTCCTGGAATTTATAGATCTGAAA
>JARWCS010378071.1:0-10019 GCA_034783895.1 Geukensia demissa
ATTATTATGTTTATTACTGAATTTGTCATATGTTTTATGTTATTGTGTATTATGTTTGTCATAATTGTCACAAACCTTTAGAAGTGTTTATAGACAATAAAGTAATTTGAATTTATTTTTCATTTGTTTACAGTTTAATTGATTTGTTTTCCAATAAAACCAACATTGTTGTAATAATATAAAATACAATGTATTTTTTAAACTTTTGTTTGGTGCACCCGTTACGTAGTACACATCGATGACGATTGATTGAAAATAGGTTGCTTATATCGACAATATCCAAACACACCATCCAATCAAATACATGTATCAGTAAACAACGCGGAAAGAACCAAAATTGTATGAAGTAAAAAGTAACGGTCAGTTAAGGGTAATGCTTTATGAAATGACCGGAATTCAAATATTTTTTCGAAGTATCATGCACTTAGAATAGAATACATTTTACAAATAAATCCCGTTACTAAAATGTACAGAATATAACACAGTTAACGTGAAAATACACATTATTTAATTCCGTTGTTGGCATGTTCCTCCTCTTTGAAGGGAGATGCCATTTTCATATCAATTATAATCAGGCTTGTAATAACTTATTTTGGTGTACAGTGTATATAATACATATTTCTCTTTTAAGCTAAATTCAGGAAGGAATTCCGCCTTGCCTGTCGATGTTGTTGTAAGTGGAGAGGCAAAAGAAAGCCAGGATTTACCTTGACTTCAGCAACCCACTATGTGGCGGGTATGAATGCAGCTACGGAACAGACTTCGTTAACAACAATAAAATAGAAAAACTGTTTGACAATGACTCTGAACAAACATATTTGATCATGATATGGCATTTAGGGATAAATACATTATTATGGTTGTATCGGCTAAATGTAAACTGATTTGTGTATTACGGATTAAAATTGATCTGCAAGGAATTTAAACTGTCAAAGGATTTCCCCAATATGCAAATATGTATATACCTGTATTACGATAATGGTAGAAACGAATGGAAAATAAATGTATCTTATGTTAATTCGTTTTTCAAAATCCATCGAGCAAACGCAAACTTTAAAAGTGATACAAAGAATAAGAACAATTTCTTTTTTTACCTAAACAAAATTAAACAGTCCAAATTTAACTGGAAAACCAGTAGAAACTGCTGATTTTTAATTTAATCTCTTACACGTACAAACTTACATGTTTAAGAGAAGTTGTCGCTGTTTGTTTACTGCCAACTGAATTTAACATATGATCATTGTTTAGTTTCGTGTAGTGGCAGGTGTAAGTACGACATGTTTATTTTAACAGGATCTTAATTATCGTAGCAACTACAGTAGATCAAAACATTTGTTTTTGAACAGATATATCATGTTTTTGAGGGATATTTGCAGAAATACAGGTCGAGGGATGGCAAATTTCCCGAGACGAGGGGAATTTAGTCTCGAGGCTGGTTTTTCGCAAATATCAAGACATGACGTGATATATATCTTAATTCTACCGAATGTTCAAGTTCTTTAAAACGCTTAAATGACTGAGATTGTCGTATAGAAATAAGAAATATGCATGTGAATGTAAAAGAGACCGCATTGTACCTCCCCATTTCAAACAATTAACTGAAAAAATTTCCCTGAAATTACAAATTCCACGTGGCGATTAGGAACAGTTTACCTTTCCAGACTACCTGATTTGTTAGGTCCGCATTGTTTATAGTTTTATATTTATTTTAGTGTTATATGTACAGTACATGTATGTGTCATGTTCCGTGTTGTTCATTTTCTCGATAGTTTCGTTTCTGTCCCATTTTGTCTAGCCCTTTTTCTTTTGCTTCCTCGTTCAAGATGTAGAAGTTAACATGGTTTCTACAATGGTGAAATGCCACTTCTTGTGAATAACTCTAAATCCTAGAGGAGTAACTTTCACTTCAAAAGTGGTAAAAGAATTTTTTAAAGTTTGATAAGCAAGTAAAAGACAACATAAAATAAGAAGAAAACAAACTTGGAAGTAAAGCAATAGCCACGACTCCTCACATCCCATGGGGCATGCAGGATAAACAAGATTGTATCGTGCCAAAAGATGCTACGACGAAAATCGTTGTATCTAGGACTGACAAGACCGTGGCCGGATGAACAGAAACAAAAAAGTAAACAGTTCACTCCTCAAAAACTAGACTAGAGCTTAAGTAACACGAGCCATGTGAAAACGAGGGCGAGTTTAGGTGCTCCTTAAGGGTAAGCGGTCACTACCCCACTAGTGACACCCATGGTAGAAGTCGTTATCAAAGCTTGAATTAAGTCACAATCGGCGGAAATCAGAACCGGTATAGGAACGGACTTGAAGTAACGATAGTGGAAAGATATACGTATTCATTTGTGAAATTAAGCCATGATTACGACCGAAAAATTTCTAAAGTGATGACATTATTATTTCCACTAGAAGTCCTTATTTTAGAAGATTTCTGTCAAAAGCTACCCTTTATCAATATAATCATGATAGAAAGCACAATACCTAGATAACGGTTTAAACTGTTTGTTTGTTTGGTTGGGGTTTGACGCCACTTTCAACAATATTTCAATCATATCGCGGCGATCAATTTTTTTGGTGGAAAAAGCCGGAGTACCCGGAGAGAACCACCGACCTTGAGCAGGTAACTGACAAACCTTATCACGTGCAATGCGAGTTGAACTTAACCCGTTTTTGGTATGTTACAAAGTCAGGCATGAACTCAAGCCGTATAGTTGATAGGCTATAGTGATCTGTTCAGGTAAGTTTAAAATCAACTATCTAGACCACTCGGACACCCAGGCTCCCGGTTTAAACTGAGATACATTTTCAGTCTGTAATGTTGCCACACATGAAAACATGAGCAGAAAGTCTTTGTGTTTAACGCCTTGTTACATGTTTGAAAATATTCAGATAAGAGAAATATTATTTTACGTATAAACGATTTTTTATTTGGGCGATTTAGTGAAGACCTCTAGATTTGTAAATACCCTCCATTTTTCTCGTGGTTGTAGTGCAGTCTCTCTGACATTATACCCCATATCTTTTCATTTTCATAGTTATTAGTTGGAAAAACAGAGTCCTCTTTCTTGTTGTGAAGATTTGCTTTCAATCCACTCTTACAATCAATTTCTTGACAAAGTCAAGTTATGAAACAAAACTTTCAGTTTCTATAGTAGCTTTGATTTCAAGTACAAGGGGACAGAAGCGAACAACAAAGTTACCCAATTTTGTCCAATAAAATAAAATACATCATCTATATAGAGGTTCGTAAAACTAACAGATCGGGCCAGCTTGAAAGCCAATGTATGAGGTCTGCAATTTACGAAAGAAAACCAAAATGAATCAGCTAAAAGAGAATCTTCTTCCTAAAGCAAATATTTTGACAAGAGTTTGTCATGTTTTTCAAAGGCGTACAAAATGTTTAATTTGTGTTTTAGATTAGAATTTTTAATAGAGGTTTAAAAGGCGGGAAATTAAATGTTTAAATGCTGTTGCAGGTCCAAACAGATCTTTCGTTGGAATCCACAAAGATTCACGCCACCACTATATTAACTGCATCACAGTAACTCTAAAGCCGATTTGAACTGCTGTAAAAATATCTGCCAGTAATTTGGAAAGATTTCATGGATCCTGCAATGTCACTTTGGTTGTAAGAACACTTGTGTAGTTTTGGAATTCAGCCAGTATAGTGAAGGAAGTTCAATGTCTTTCATTTCCAAAGAAAGGCCAATCTGAACTTCGTTCGTTAGTGTCGTCGGGGTATATGTCGAGTTGCCAAGAGAATTGTCAACGTCCGATACTTTGAAAAAATCGGGTACACTTGGCTTATTTGCACATCTAATATTGTGCCTGCCACCCGCATTTTACATTTATTTGTTAAAAAAATAATTTAAATCAATCGTTTTAGCTTATTGTCTTAATTTTTTAATAATTAATAACCTAATTATAATTAATAATAATTAATAATAAGTACCTGTTGAGTAAACCTCAATGAACACAAATTGAACGATCTGCGTTTAACATTATTCAAATATTGAATTCCTTGCATTCAAACCTTTTTTAAAATTAATTCGGAAATACCAAAAAATGAGAAAGAAATCGTTAGGTTATAAGACCGAAATGACCATGGTCAGCAGAACGTTACAAAAACAAAACACTACACAGAAAAATAAGGTTTGAGTGAAATGGACCCTATGAAAACGAAGGTAAAGGTCCAAGGTGATACGGTAGAGTTAGCAGCCTCTACTTCCCAAGTGATATCCGTCATGCAAAATGGATATTTTCGTTGTCATTTGTGAATGGAATATTTTGTTACCGTGGCAAAAAGTGATCACCTTAAATTTTCAACCTATAAATACCTTGGTTTAGTAGCTTCCGTGTAAATAGCAACTTTCTATCAAGAAGGTCTTGATAGGAAGCACAATAACTGGAATAGCCTATCAAACTATAGATATAATGCGGCTGAAATGTTGCTACACAAACGTTTTACAATGAGATAATCAGTGTCATCTCTCTTGTAGTAAGGTTTTGCTTTCAACTTGTCCTTACTGTAAATTTCTAAATGTAAGGTTAGGGATGACACAGACGTGGGCGTGTCTGTGATATTTTGATTTCTGGTTCAAAGTTAAAGATGCGATTGGCATTGAATGTACAAACTTCACCTATATGCTAACCTTTTCTCTATCTTTTTCGGAAGGCTCTATATGAGATCTATTCATACAAAAAATATTTTTTCGGGAAGAAGAGGAGCGCAGCAAGTTTTCATGGAAAGAACGATTTCTATTAAACCACAAGTTCGACAAACATAACAAAATGTTGTCAATAAAATATAAGTATTCTGCATATAATGGATAACAAAAGCCCTTCATGGAAACAAAATTTATATTTATGCTTTTTAACATAAAAGGGTGAACCAAAGCTTATATTGTTTCCTTTAGTTTAGAATGAGAAAAGTAGTGTAAAGCTTTTAATTGGTTGATATTGCAAACGAACATAAAAAGGAATTCGAAGATAACACAGGGGCAGACAACTTACCAATGATTGGAAAGCATTTCTTCTATTGTAAATCGGTGTATATGTTGAGAAACAAAGTGATCTGTCAACACTCAATTTTTGTATTAAGCACTCTATGTACATTTAATGTGCTTTATATATAAAACAATAGTGTAGGTATATTTGGCAGCATGGATGAAAACATATTCATAATGTAGTTCATAGGAGTTTCTGGCATTATTCGGATCTATAAAAATGATTTTGCGTGTTATTCACAAATCTACTAAGTTTGTCGATACATACATTTTGTATCAAAGACATCTCAGCCTCTACTCATTCAGAGAGGGTGTCTTCGTGTTCTCCTTTGCGTTTAGCCCATTGTCCAGCAGACAGAATCGAAAAAGAATTATGAAGTTATATAGTTTCAGTTTTGGCTCATGGTTCTAAGACCTATTGCCAAAAACATGATGTAGAGAAATGTTCTCGACAATGTTGAGGTCATCAGTAAAAACGTGACCTGTAAGATTGTATTTGAATGGGAAACTTGTACATACGCAAACCGACTTGAAGTCGTCAATGCTGATTTTGTATAATCAAGATCATGCCGTAGCCAGAAATTTTTAAAGGAGGGTTCGATCACCTCGCGAAGCGACCTTCACGGACGGGGTTCTGGGGTTTTGGTGCAAAATCCTGTAATCTAGCCATATAATGGCACTTTTTTCATCTCAGAAAGTCCTGTTTTTTAGAATTTGATAGTCAAACTTCAGTCTGAATTGGGAGTGTAATAGTGCTTATTGGTTTTCAAGGGGGGGGGGTTCGTCCGAACCCCTCGAACCCCCGCTGGCTACGGGTATGAAGATTCAAGCATTAAACAAATAAGCGTAGTTTTAAAAATAGCAAAACGAAAAAAAAACATCATATTTTTCACCTTTTGGTGTATAAGTTTTCATATTTTGAAGAGAAATAAGTAATAAAGTGATTAAAACCCCGTGATTCTAATAAAAATTGCAGATTGCTTGATTTCTTGGTTGACAACATTTTTGTGGTATTTTGCGGACGTGTGTTTCAACTGGTTATTGGCAATCTAATTGTGTTGCAACTTTGCAACTAATTATTCCATTATTCGTTCATGTATGAAACTGATTTATACAGATAAATTTGCACTGAATAGAGAAAAAAATAAAAAATCTTTTGGTTTCAAGTTTCGGTATACATGATGATGTGCACATCATCTTAATAGCGGAATTTGAAACTAAAATATTTTTCTTTTTCTCCTTTCTCTGCAAAACGTCTCTGTGTGAAAGAGAGCTTTATACATGTACGAATAAAATTAAGGTTTAATTGGGTGACTATATCGGCCACATCTGCCAATGAACTTTCAACATAAACTTAAAGATCTGCTTCATACTAAGATTTACACATAGGAATAGACAGTAAGGGCGAGTTATTAACAAAACTGCACGACAAAAGAGATGACTTTGATTTTCTGAATGAAAACTTTCCGTTTAACTAAAATTGTGTATGTGCAGCCAGATTTACGTTGTAAATATTTGTATCGGTGGTTAATGTTTTGAGTGTTTTAGACGTTTGTAATATTGGTATTCTTGCTGCAGAGGTTTTCACGTAAATTGTGACTGTCGTATTCTTGGAAAAATGATATGATATGTTTATAAGTATCTGTTGACAATAAAGGTGGGATGTTTATTGTGGCAATTCGCAGGCATACGCATTTACTACCTTTTAGGTGGATGAAGTTTAGTGGATGTTTGATAATTAATAAAATTAACGAAACTATGAAAACTAAACACACACATATATATATATATATATATGTAAAAAGCAGCAAAACGTCAACAAAATGTATTGACATGTTTTAAATTGAATGTATTCAAGTCTAAATAATCAATAAAAATAGTATGTATTTTAAGGTTAAAATAAACAAAATGCAAATCCAAAATATCTCATAAGAAAATATCGTGCTTGGTATTTAAGCTTCGTCAATGTCAAATTAGAAACTGACAGTAAGGTCAAGCGTAAATGAACATATACAAGATTTTAGAAAACATGTTTATTGAATGTTTTGATTGTTCATGATAATTGATATGGGATTTAAGTCCTAGAACAAGGAAGTAATCATGGTAATCGGCCAATCATGAATTAACCTGTAAAGATTATTAGCGAGATAATCGCGAATTCAACATTTCGCGATATCATATGTACATATAGAGTTATGCTTCTTTCAATACGTAATTAGACAATGTCAGCTCATAATATTCATATATAGCAGCTTTAGAAAATGACAGAAACTCAAACAGTAGCAAGCATTTTACTGGTTTGTTTATTCTGCAACGGTCTGTATATTCTATTTACCCTGAAATAATAGAATAAAAAAACTAAAAATGTAAAAAATAATGTCTAAAATACAAAAATAGAAAAAGTGATGTCCCAACAGTCCACACTGAAACAACTTTGACATTGAAGGTTGTCTTAGAAATGGAATACCCCTACAAAGTTCTGAGAGCCCACCATGATGTTGCATATTAGTGCTAAAAAGGAAGAGGACATTTTATTGTTGAAATTGAATGATCTAGTTTTTGATATTTGAAAAAGTGGTATGATTCACCCAAAAG
Organism: Geukensia demissa; assembly: GCA_034783895.1. NCBI lineage: Eukaryota > Metazoa > Mollusca > Bivalvia > Mytilida > Mytilidae > Geukensia > Geukensia demissa. Next base: position 7,611 of record JARWCS010378071.1, read on the forward strand.
TCGAAATTACAAACAACTTAGCAAGGCTTGACATGAAGTTCCAGAAAGTGACCAGATTCTTTTTTATCAGTATTTCTAGAATGCTCTTGTTTAAGTGAACACTCACAAATAGTCTACTTGTTCAACCCGATTTTTATAAGGTATTTTCAAATTATTTTAGCATCCAATATGCATGAATAGATCGAAACGAAACGTTTTATTTAAAGTTGCGTTAACCAATTAAAATTTGGGACCAAATTTTGGTATGACAAATAAAATGTAAGGCAGGTTTTAGACTTGTAGCTCTGATGTCTATGCATGCACATATATTTCAAATCTGCATGCCTCATAGATTTGCTGGATATGGTTTTTTTTAAAGAATGCAACAATTAATCTGTTTCCATAGCAATCAAACTGCTAGCATTTCCCATTAAAACACAAGGTTTTGGTTAATGCTCAGCAGATTTTGACATTTCAGTAAGGTAAGAAAGGCTACCTCAATCCACATCTGGTATAGTTTTCTGGTAATTGTATATAAGATACTTATTATAGATTAAATAAATAAAATACTAGATACAGGCTTTTCAGCTCATTTTCTCACAAAATGTGCGAATTTGTTATCACATGAAATTGCAAGAATCTGTATAATTGTATAACATTCAAACCTGTCCAGTACGGAACCGGCTTATTCCGAACCCATTTCAAGCTGTATGAATGCCTAAAACTGAAATATAGAAACCCATATCTTACCAAAATCAACCAACTTTAACATTCTTATGCATATTATGTACTTCTGCATCATTAATCCTCTTTATTTTGAAAATCTTAAGATGTCAAAATCCTAAAATATTCTGTACATGTATATCTCTCCTAATTGGTAAATGAAACCTAAATTTTTGGGTCTAAGAAGGTATTGCCGGCTCTTTGAAGACTTCGGAACCCGTCAAGTAATTTAAATACAGTTTTTTAAAGCTTGCTTTATTTTTTCTTGTAATATGGTAGGTTTTCTTTAAGTAGAACCAAATAAGTATTCTCGTCATTTGGGTCCTCGAATGCGGATTTTGGAACTATTTATAGAAAAATGAGATGTGGTATGACTGTTGGCTATCTTTTGCTACTAAAGGGTCTACCCGTTCAGATCTTGTAGATTAGTAATCGGTGTACATGTTCAGTCTCTAGATAATATCCGTAAGTACTACTGTTTTAATCTTTTTAAACAATTATATGATCTGTTGTATGATATTTTGATGGAGATAAATGAATAAAAAATAATATATATTGCTTTATATTGGGCTCAGACAAAAATTTACCAAAACTTTTGTAATTGTGGGCTATTCCTTACCCGAAAACGTTCAACGATGTAGGTAATCTGTACTTAGCATGTTTCTTATTCTGTTTAATTTGGCAATGAATTAAATAACATCTTGTTCAAATTAAAAAGATAACTTACATGCAATTTACGAAGTGATTGTGAACAGAATGCATGACAATCGTCACTGTAGTAAACTACTGCACAGATCCTGGTATGTTTCACTAGGTGTAACGGATGCAGCAAAATTTGGCAATTAACAGATGTCCGATTATAACACTGATGAGGCTGACAATCGATATATTGTAATTTAGTTGTCAGGAGATCGTGCTTTTGAAACGAGTCAAAATCTTTTATCATCGTCAGTGTCAATAAAAACACCTTTATCTGTCTGCATCTTTTTAACGTTAAATATAGGTTGCTCTGGAGTGAAAATAACTTTAACTTGAGCTTGAATAAAATGTCTATGAAATTTAAATCTTCTGTATTTAAAAAAACTGATATAACAACTACTTTGACATACACCTAATCCGGAGCACCTGATCCCACTCCTGTTTTGTAAAGGAGTTCGTGGATTCCGAGCCTTTGTTCCTTTTATTTTCGTATTATCTTTTTTCAATTTTTCTTGTCTATTTGAACTGTGCACGTTTTAGCTCACCTGACCTAAAAGGTCATGTGAGCTTTTGCCATCACTTGGCGTCCGTCGTCCATCGTCCGTCCGTCGTCCGTCCGTCCGTCCGTCGTCTTACACTTTTATTTAAAGCTCTTCTCCTATGAAACCACTGTGCCATTTTTAACAATACTTGACAGCAATTGTCCTTAGGTGGTCCTCTTTCAGAATTTTGTCTGATGTCCTGATCCGTAATCCAAGATGGCCGCCAGGCTAAAATAGAAAAAGGGGGGATGAAATTTTAAAAATCTTCTCCTCTGAAAGTATTGAGCCAATCTTAGCCAAACTTGTTGGTCCCCTTCATAATTATGTCAGATGACCCCATCCGCCAACAAAGATGGCCTCCACCTAGGACCCTATGGGAAATTCATAAAAAAATATTTTCTCATCTGAAACTTTACTCCATTGGAACCAATCTTTGGTGAAATGGTCCCTAGATGGGTTCCTTTCA
>JARWCS010378082.1:0-27345 GCA_034783895.1 Geukensia demissa
TCTGATCTCATATAAATTAACATTTTATACAGTGCAATAAGTGTTTCACCACATCAACATGATCACTCATACACTGGGCAACAATATAATATAGAATTTTACAGTTGTGTGCAAATTTATCCATTTTTCCATCCTTTTCAGATCTGTTTCAGTCTGTATTTCCTTTTAATTATATTGGTTGTCTGAATATACAATTTTGATTGGTTGTTTATCATTCAAGTATGAGAATAGATTTAGGGTTCATAAATGGGTCACACCTGATTTGTGACATTTTGAATATGTGTATTGCCAGGGGTTTTGGGCTGCTAAGTATTCAAAATATGGATAGAGATCTTGTGATCTGTAAATCATACAGTTTTATGAAACAATATATATAATTTATGATTTGTGTTTCAGATTATATAAATTACATAATACTGGTTTATGTGAAGTAATACCAATGACAGTTCCAAGAAAGGTAAATATTTCGTCTGATTGAGGACACTTATTATGATATTTGGAAAGTTTTCACAAGTTTACTCCCAAGTTCATTTTTCCATTTATATTTAATGGTAGTGAAATTTGTTTAAAAATGGTACAAGATATGATAATTACTCATTATCACTTATTAAATAGAAATAAGATCATTTTTGCATGTAATTTGCCTTTATTATGTCTATAGGTCTAATATGAGGGCTGATATGGATTTTACCTTGTTTATCCATTTTTACCCTCACACACTATCTGAGAGGTTTTTGACCTCTTGTTTATAGTTTCAGACTCTACTGAAAGGCTTTTCATATGTTTCTACTTTAAAATGCATTCATTTCTCAAATGAATGTTTAATAGTATTATTATATTTATTTTGTTTCATGTCTACAACAAATTACAGACAAAATATGTGATAAATAGATCATTTGGGGTCACTTTCCAAGTTAATGCTGGTATCATCCCTTGACTAATATTGTCTCTTGGGCTAAATCCAATGGGCCTGATATGTGGTCTTGGGTTAATACCTGGGTTGATATGGATAGTGGCAAATAAAATCTCTTGTCTTGATGGTAATCCATATTACAATACATTATAGACTTGTAGGTATTAAAAAAAAACATTTTGTTTCCAGTTGTGTTTGTTTAGAAGTAAAAATTATGATATTGAAAGCTTCAGTAGGATTTTTATGCTATCAAACATTGCTCTAAAGGTACATTATATTGCAGATGGAATGATCATATGAGGTTCCTTTTTTGAAACTGGCATATTTCTTACATTTCAGTCAGATCTATTCCAGGATGATATATATCCAGACACAGCCGGAGATATACCTGCTCTAACGGCTGATGAATGGATTGCTGGAAAAAATTCTGGACCTATTTTAGTATGTTTTTTTATATCTCTAGTATGGACATCACCTACACAGAAAAATGTTATCTTATATTAGTTTATATACATGTTTCACCTACCCATCGTGGTCAAAGGGAGATATTCTGAATTGTATAAGAAAAAAAGGGCGCCGGTTGAAAACAAAAGCAAAACAGGCATAAATTTTGTTAAATGTGACGTTTAGTCACAAATATTGGATTTGAAAAGTAATTGGGTCATCAGTTGATGATGGTTTAAGACTTTTGGGGTTCTCTGAAGTCACAGAAGCGTGATATCTTGATAAACGTTCATCCATCTCTAGATGATCATTGAAAAAAAAAAATAAATTGCTGCCCGCAATGAATTTTGAAAAAAATGGCCTGAGAACCAAGGGAATTTTTTTGTTTGCCCTTAAGTATGGGGACCATAAAGAAATAGTGGTGAAATTTTTTGTTTTTAAAATTTAAAGAAAATTATTTCCTTCATTATGTTTCTGAGTAGAAAATTATATGTAAATTTGTTTTTATCATCAAAAAATTAACTATAAGTTAAAGTAAAAGTTGAAGTTTGTCAATCTTTATAAATATAATGTTTGGTTCTTCTGGAAAATCTGGGTATTTTCAATAATCATGTGGTCAGTTATGGTCCATATACCTTAAATGTTACTAAAAATTTGAATTCATAATATGTTGTGAAAGTGTGAAATGAGAATTATGAAAATTACTTTTAAATTCTTAGGAAAAAATACAGAAACTGATGAATAATGGATAATGAACAATCAACACATTAACAGGATTTTCTAATTAAATAATATAGATGTCCATGTTACAAATTTCTTTAAAAAATGTTTTGAAATATATTTATTTTTTGTTTTTAGATTTCATTAAAAGATGGTTATGTTCCAACACAAAAAGACCAACTGAAAATTGTGAAGAAGTCCAATGTATTAGACAAACCTATTCCAAAAGTGTCATCTACATCAACAGCAGCTAGATCATCGACAGTAGAAACAGCACCTGAGGCATCAGGGGCAGCGTTACCTCCCGTATGTATAAAACATGGTTTGACAGTGTACATATCAATCATTTATTCGATTCCTTGATTTTTATGAATGAAAATTTTCTTGCATACTATTTTTTTTGATAAAGAACACAAAAAGGCTGCACAACACCGCCAACTGCACATGAAGAAAAACAGTCAATTAAATGTTGGTTTATTTGACTTGATATTATATATCCCTGTTTATCAACGAAAAATTAGGCCACATATATGTTACTATGTAGATTCTTATCACCATCTTTGAAGGACCTACACCAAATAACTTTGTCTTCATTTTTTGCAGGGAAATATTATTTCATACTTTGTATACTTGGAAAGTTTTCATACTTGTTCACCATTTTGTTTCCAAATGTTCTTTTTCAACACAATATCTATACCAGTCCCTGCGCCCCATTACATTGGATTGAGGTGAATGAGATTCAACAATTTGACTTGATGTGGCTTGATATGACTTAACCTTTAAACACATAATATTTATCTACAGCATACTTTGGGAGCTTTTCTAAAATGTAAAGGAAAGATGGCTGTCTTCTAAATTCATGTACATCTGAGACTTCTAGAAAAGTTGGGCTTTCTTCTAAATGCATGTACATTTTAGACTTCTGGTAAATTTGCCTGTCTTCTAAATACATGTACATTTTAGACTTCAAGAAAGTTTGCCTATCTTCTAAATACATGTACATTTTTGACATCTGGAAAGTTCGCCTCTCTTCTAAACACATTTACATTTGATGGGCTCCCTTATAAATACATGTACATATGACATCTTGAAAAGCTGAGATCTCTTCTAGATTAATTTACATAGACATCTTGAAAAGCCGGGCTTTCTTTTAAATACTGGTACATTTAATGCGTCTAAAAAAGCCTGAGTGCTGTCAGTGATTGCAGGGTTCTGTACAAAATTTTGGGTTTTATTTTTAAACAAATATTTTATCTTAAAGATTTATTAGGTTTTGCAATTTATCATATGGACAATTCAGGCGTTTGGGAGCCTCTGGTTTAATTTTGTGACATCTTTTTTGATGATTTAATCATTAGTAGGAATTCAATTAACAAAATAAAAGCTTTGCCATATTCATGATATTTATGTATGTGTTTATATATATTTAGCCACTTAAATAAGTAGCAAACATTAATCAGGTGTGATGTATATATCAATACTTGGGGTTTCAGTTAAGGGGATGAAGAACCTAAGAGCCTGGTCCATAGCATATTACACACATATCATGTTGTTTATATACATTTAAATCATAATTTATCAATTGTATTATAGCATGGTATATGTGGGAGTTTATATATATGTACAGTGTTTGATTTACACATATACTGGCTGAGGATCCAATCTCGCCAAGTACCCTTTCTAGCCATGGCACCTGTAAAATGAAACCGGTTGAGAATTATTTCAAACCTAAATAACATTCAGTGGCTTTAACTTTTGACTTACAAAATCACTTTTTTACAGACTGAAAAAACCCTCTTCATTTAAAAAAAACTGCTATATGGTGAGATAGGATCATCCACTAGTATATTATGATCATTTTCAATATCTGACACTGTGAAACTGTATAGTATTTATAGAGACCATGATAGCAAATTTTGCATTATGAAAGTGAAAATCTGAAAAACAGGGTGTCAGCACTTGCATTTGACTTACATTTCATGAAAAAAAACAGAACTGAATTATTCCACTGGAGAACCAGGATTTCGTAAACATAAGTTAGAATAATCCAATTAGGTACATACTGCTTTTTTGTCCCTTAACTACAACAGCTATTGCATGCCTAGTAATTGTTTTACAAAAATGGCTTTTCTGAAGAAAGTGCTTACAATTTTTCCACTTATCAATCATCCTTTAACTAATATCAAATTGTCTCCAGATCTGAATGAATGTAAATTCTTATCAATACATGTATAAGTGAATTTAAATTGAGCTCACTAAATGCTGTTATATACAAGCAATTTTTTCTTCTGCATGTTTCTACAAACAAGATTTGATCATCTGATTTTGCTTGCTGTTGCTCAAAGCTTCAAAAGCTTAATTTAATATTATCTGTTGGAATGGAAAACTGTTTACATGCGGTTATAAATATCCCACTTTTACAAATGATTCTTTAATGGTGTAACTCACCATTAAAAGGAGACAATCAATTGCAGATTAAGCAACAATTTAAAAAAAAATGAAATACTTATGAATAATTTCTAAAAGCTGGGACACTGTAATATTTTAATTTCAGCTGATCTTATGTTGCCTGTTCTTTGCATGTTACAAGGTGTATCTTTATGTATCTGTGTTTTATTTGTGTATGACAGGGCTTCGATCCTCAGGGTATAGTGGAAGATATCAGAAAACTCAAATTAATTGTAAAAGCACATGAAAAGCGTATAAAGACATTAGAAGACAAATTAGCTCAATATGAAGGCAATTCCACAGAAGAAGAAGAGAATGGAGAAAAGTGCTAAAATGTATAAATATTTCTATTTTGGTGTGTTGTGTCTTTAGTTTATTTGTAGTGGGAGTATTATTAGTTATAGTTGTTTTAACAAGCAGTGGGAATGAATATAGTACAAAGTTAGTGATCAGTTGATTGAATGAGAATTTAGTAGATATTGATGATTATCAGCTGTATGTTCATTTCCCCTGCTTTGAAAAAAGGGGTTTTCAGAGAACTTTTGATTATTTTGTTGCAGCATGTTATTAAATGAACATGTTTTAACACAAATTTTATGCAATTGATTGTTTTTGAGAGACAATATTCAGCAAATGGCACTTCTACTTTGAAGCAGAACTTTAAAACCATGTTATAGCTGGTTTATGTGTTTTACTTTTATCTTACTGGCTTGAGAATTCTATAATCAGGCAACCATGCTCACATGAAAAATAATTGTGATTCCAATGTTCATTGACATCATAAGGAAGACGACATCTCTGACGTTTGCCTGGCAATCCAGTGATAAACAGATTATTGTTTGTCATCTCCACTCGATCTTTCATATCCATCTTGACGTAAACATCCCGTTGGATATAATCAATCTCATAAAGATTTATGAGACCAAAATCAGTTATTATATAATTACTTTGTTGTATACCTAGCTGTTAATAGATCTTTTAGGGATGCAGCATTCTCCCTAAAAGTTAGTGTTCATTTATTAAAGGACAAAAACCAATTCTTTATCATTCTTATATAAATATGTGGAAAGGATAACCTCTGAAAACCCCTGCAGTTGATTTTATATTAGTTGATTTTAAATTCACCTTTGTTTTCACTTTACAGTTTGGTGGTGGTTAGCATAACTTAGAATTTGCTTTTCAGGAAATATATTATTATCTTCCTTGGAAATTGTCAATGATAGCTTAGTAAATATACTTCAGTTCTAGCTTTTTAATTTTTTTGTAACTTTTTAGCTTTGCATTTTGTTAATTTTGATTTTGCCACAGAGAACCTTTCTGCATGTGAATGTATAGATCATAAAAACACAGCAAATGTTTTAAAATCGAATCATTCCAAAAGGATGTTAGCTGCTCTGTTTAAGAATTCCAAGGTTTTCAAATGGTTATGACAGCTTTTAAGACCTTTTATTTTTAGAAAAAAATAAGGAGAAAAAATTGATGGGTCATTGTCTGTGTAAACAAAAAATTAGCTAATGTATCCGATTATGTCCCTTTTCAAGTAGTACCAGGAAGCTCTTTGCCACCAAATTTTTGCAGGAATTTAAATTTTTAAAACTTTGCATTTTGCATTATTTGACTGGAAAGAATTTTAGGATTTTACATCATAAATCAAACGGACATACAAAGTTAAATTCCATTGTAGATTCTTTCTCCAATTTTACTATTAGATTACTGTATAAACCAACTGATGTTAAAATATAGAATGTAACAAACTGGTTTTTATTAGCCATTATCCAAGAGAGGATAGCTCTTAGTTGTACTACAATAACATGGGTGTAACGGTGTAGGGTTATGTCCTTTATTGATTATAGGGTTCATTTACTATGCTGTTCTTACTCCTTCTTGATGTATTTTATTAAGCAGGAGGACATTTTATTTTATTATTGCTAATTTACACTTTAGAAAATATTTAAAATTTTAAAAACCTGACATTTGTAACCTGCTTTTGACTAAATCTGTTTTAAAATTTTAAGTTTGATATACAAGAATTATTGGTATATTCTAACAAAACTTTTGTACACTTTTAAATTTATCTTTCATTTGTTTTCTGTTGAATTGACTGAAATGCAAAACTTTAAGCATGCATCAGTAATTGTAATATTAAATTTCTTTTGCTTTGTACTCCTTTATACTGCAATTTCTGCTATCTTTGTTTTATTATAAAAAAGAGATTATGTGCTGTCTATTTTTTTCTTGAAAAGAGTAAAATGTCGTCAAGGAAGTTCCAGGATTATCTTTCAGAGAGATAGATTTCTTCTAGTTAATAGCTAATAAAACAAATAAATTTGTGTTTTCAGAAGTCACCAGCAGTCAACAAGGAAATCCAAGAACTGAAAAATCTTGTACTTGAACAGAGTAAACAAATAGCGGAATTAACTGAAAAAGTCGAAGCTCTGGAACAGGCAGCTTTTAATGCAGAAAATGATGAAACCTTGGGCAATGAGAAGGCAATGGATCAGGACGGAGAAGTCTACGAAAATGAGGCTGCTGAAACTGTGTGAATATGACTGCTGGGATTTATAATATATAAAACTTGTATTTTAATGCAAATATTTATTTGACAAGCTGATGAATATATATTGTAGCACAAATTATAACAGATTTGCTGATTAATTAATTTTTTAGGACCAGGAAATTGAGGGTTTTCAATTAAATAGCACAAATTTGGAAAATTTATAAAAATTTAAGATGTAGGATATTAGATTGAAAAATTTAGGTAATATTTATGTTAAAATTTTTGCACTGTCAAAATTATTGGGATTAAAGATCAAAAAAAGGATGCTGGTCTTGAAATTCCCATACTGCCAAATATTTCATTCATGCAATTATACTGCAAAAATTGTTATTGTTGTTGATTTCATACTTGTTCATTAATGCAACTAAGTGCTTTGTTTACCAATGTGCTGTCAAATTTTTGTTTTAATTTCGTACCTGTTTGAGTTTCATGTCCTATTTTGTTGTTGTTGGCAGTGGCTTCAGCTGTAAATGAATTGTGCTTTCCATAATGAGTGGCATATTTTATGTACAAATACTGCTGATCTGCTATTAAGATTATTGTGTCAAATACATGTACTAACGTTTTACCAATATTTTGATTAATTTAGAAATATTGTTTAAAAACTAAATACTTTGTATTGTGATCTGTTTGCAAGAAAAATATTTCTTACAAAAATTATTTATTTTTGCAACTTTCCCAAACAATTGACAAATGTTTCCTCAGAAACTTTAATTTTTTATCAGATTTCTTTGACTGGGCCTTTCAAATATAGCTATCCATATTTACTCCTATCCCAAATTATCCATTAAGCTGAAGAAAAGATTGTTCTTGCCAGTTTGGATATAAATGTAAAAAAAAATCCATTTCAATCTGCCTTAATTGAAAAAATAGTTTAATTGTTTGCAATATCAATTAGTTTTATTATTTTTAAGGAGTTGAAAATAATCTCTTACATACACATGTGATATTAAAGAAATGTACATTTGATAGTGTAAGACATGACTTGAAAGCGATCATTCCAAGGCAGAATTGTTTATATTTATTTGTAAATATAGTTTACTTATTTTAGATGTTAGCTTCATTCAATAGCTTTATTTTTATAGATTGAAAATAATGTCTGGTACTTTATTTTCTGTCAACATATTGTTCATTTGCATAATTCATTTTATGCAAATACTCTGAAATGTTAAACATTCTGAAAAAGGATGTGATAAAAAAAGATTGTATCAATATATTTAAACCAAATGTGAAATATTTTTTTAATAACAATATTAATATTTTGTTAACTCTTATATTTAATGATGGTTGGAAGCAAGGTGCAAAGGATAAAAAAATGACTTTAATCATGATATTATTTTCTATTGGTGAACACCTCTATTTTTATGGTTTATTCAAGTTAGTTAGGAAATCCTAGTTTTATATTTAGCAAATCAAACGGAAAGCAAAAAAATATTTTATCTGGTGCTAAATTTCATGATTTTAGTGAGTAGCAAATTCAAGAAAATTCTCACCAATAGTTTATTCACAGTATAATAAAAACAGTTATCCATCTAAAATATCTACAGATCACAAAATATTAACCTTCGTGTACTTGCTCAAAAATGTTGGAAGTATTGTAATAAATTTTATTTGAAATTCTATTATTTGCATAGAATCATCCAAAATGATAAATATTACATATTAAATTTACTTGATCTGTATAAATATTTTACTCTCCTGTTTGGTTGTTTTCCATGATTAAATGTATGTCTATAGAAATTTGGGGATGATGTTTGCATCACATACTACCAGTTTATGTTCAAACTTACTGCCGGTTATTTTCAAATAAAGTGCATTATTATTGTTAAGAAATGTCTAGTCAGCTGTTCAGAATAGAAAATATTAGTTGAAGGAAATTGCTTGGTTGAGTTGAGGGCTATTAAATCAAACTGTTATACCGGGATCTGAAGGCATGTTTGCTAGCAAACTACAACAATTTTCAATAAACATACTGGATGAGGACCTAATCTTGCCGAGGACCCTTTCTCGCCATTGCACCTATAAAAACTGGTTGAAAATTATTTCAAACTTAAACAACATTGAGTGACTTTAACTTTTGACTTTCAAAATCACTTTTTTACATACTGAACAAAATCTTCATTCCCTTGAAAACTGCAGTATGGTCAGATTGGATACCTGGTGAGATAGGGTGATCTGCCAGTATATTAACAAAATGATGATTTTTACAGTGTTCAAGAGGAATACTTATCTCGTCCTACAACACACATTTAAATGTAAAAGCTGTGACCAAAAAGTTTTTTTCAATTAAAATCCTTACAAGAATTCATTTGGTTAAACTTTGTTTGAAATTGTAATTATTATCCTTGTTCAGTGAAAATACATGTATAAGCCGTAGAACAAATGAGTTCCATATAAAAATCACACTGTTCAGTGCTTTCCGTGTTGTTAAAATAGGTTTATATAAACATTTGGTAAGGTAATTTATATGTATACAAATAAAGGCCAGTATTAAGATGGTCTCTTAGGATTTATGTGAAAAAATTTGTTATTATTTCAGAACAGTAATTATCTGGTGCAAAAAATTTCGATATCAGTTAGAAGCATTTAGTTGTAATAAAGTTAGGGATAAAACATTACCAATTAGTGTTCATATTGAATCACTGGTGTGTTTTATCATATAAAGATGTAAATTTCTTTTTGTGTCTTGGTCATCGTTCTATCAGTTTTTAGTTAAAACTGATAAATGTTACATCAAGTTTTGTTTTGATTCATGGCGTTTATTTGTTAAATAGTATTATTTTTAACAACAGAAAGTAGTTTTTTATTAGATCAGTTTTGGAATAGTCTGTTGATTAATGTGTGATCCAGAAATATCATACCATATCATTCCTACATGACACAACTAGTTCATTACAGTTTTTAAAATAAATGGCTTAAAGATCAAATCTGAAGCAATAAAAATCATATTGTCATAACACCAATTCAGATTATAAGAATAGTAACATTTTGATCTTAAATAATAACAACATGTAATTGCTGTGCATTTTCATATTATGAAATTTGTATCAGTTTTTTACATATAGCATTACTAATACATGTATACTTTAATAAATTAGACTAAGGAAAAAATAACCTTGAAGTTTTTGCAGCAAATGTGATAAATACTGTCCTTTTTCAATTCTGAATAGTTTCAAATCACGCAAAAAATAAAACATTGTGATTAGTGTAGAACTAACCATGTGACAATAGAAATGACCCTTTATCAACCTGTTACAGAGAATTCAAAAAGTGTCAGAGAAGGAAATGTTTTAGAATACTAGTTTAATCTTATAGCAGTATTATCAACTAAGGATTATAACTATTAAAATGATGAAAGTAAAGACATATTTTCTAGTAAACTTAGAGCTTAGATTCAACTAATGGTGCAGCTATTTTTCCTGTGATATTTTATCATGTCTATCTATTTGACATTATCTTTTAGTTAGTAATATTCATAACAAAAATGATAAAAATCCACCAGTTCCTGAAAACACTTGTTTTCATTTTAGTAGTAAGTCAGGTTAGATGAAGGTATAAGTATGATCATTTTTGTATATTATGTAGTCATACAGCAATAAAAACATACTCAAACTATATGCTTTTGTTTTCCTTGATTTTTCTTTTGACCATCATTGGTGGACTTGTTCTCACTAAACTAATTTATGCCTGTCCCAAGTCAGGAATTGTGGTCATAGGTTTGTCTTTGTCTTTGATGTTTTGTTGCATGTTCATTTTTGATAAAATTCAGGTATATTTTTGTATAAAAGGGGTCAAAGGGTTAAAAAAAAATGTCATTTTGCAGGAGATAAGAATTTTTATACGACCGCAAAAATTTGCGGTCATATCCTAGAAGACCCTATATTCGTACACTTTATATATTTTGCTTTGTACGTCATATTGTGTAATACTGAAATATAATGTTATATATTGTTTTTATCTGTAGACTATTTGTCTTAATTGCGATAACAACTTTTTCCCAAAAACTGCTGTGAGAACGTCAGTACAACCTTTTGTTTACAAGTGTGCAACTGCACACATCTTGTGACGTAGTACCCATTTTTCGTACACATTCTTTTATTAGGCCAAGCCTATTGATACGCATGGTTTGACCAGTGAAATTGTCAGGGAAACAGAGGAAAAGATTCTAAGTACTGATTTCACAACCCCTTTGTCTCATTTATTGTGGAATTTTTATTTGTTTCAAGAAATCTATTGAAAGTGCAGTGATACCCTTAATTAAAAAACCATTTGCTGTATTGCACAGCTTTAGAAATGTTATATTTTTGTTTGGTTATACCATAAATGATTAATGCAATTAAAATTTATAAAATTTTATTATTCTGGAACATGATTTGTGGTAAATCTCATCATTCAGTCTTGCAGTGATGGCACAGAAACTGGTCTCCCTTCCTAATTACTCTGACGGTGGTGCAGTAAATCAAGTGAACCCAATGTTGGCAGCTGTCGCACTGTGCCCATTTTGTAAAAATAAGACATGGACTCTCACGGACTTCCTTAGGAGTAAACAACTTGCACACACAGCATTTTTCATCTTCACTGATCGCATTTTCATCCTCTGACTCAGTCTCAGAATCTTGATAATCATGGGTTGTTTTCCAGTTGCTTGGTCCAGGTATTTGAGAGTCATCAATTTGCTTGGCTTTCTTTTGTTTCCTTTTTCCAACTTTTTTACTGGGTGCTGAAACCTCTTTATCATCATTTGCTCTTTTCTTTCTTGAAGTGGTTCCTTTGCTATTTACTTTAGGTTTGATCTTACTTTTTCCAGCTGCTGTAGATTGATGTTCTGCTATCTTGTCACGAATATTATCTTCTGTTATACAGTGTCCTGATGTAATCTTTGACAAAGTATTTCTACTTTTTGTTTCCTTTTCACATTTGACCTTTTTCAGTCTATCGACCCGAGATGTAAAAAAATCTCCTGTCATGTCTGGTACTACACTATTGCTCTCAGACTCAGGAACAATATCTATACTGTCTCCTCCTGGGCCATTGATAGTGTCATTATTGTTTTCATCTACGACAAGCTCGAAAGTGTCGGGAACAAGTATAATGTCTTCATCTGGTTGTTCGTCTGTTGATGTTTCATTGTCTTCCTCCGTGTCGTCCTTTTCGGTTACATCTATGTCATCTGGGTTGATGAAAGCTTGTGCTGGTATCAAATAGTCGGAGTTGATAGCTGCTCTGTCAAGAGGGAATATTCCACTTCTTCTGAAAGCATGTCTCAAGTTGTCAGGGCTCAAGGCTTTGGTATATGTTCTGCAGGCTATCTCACATATGTTATACCTTGTGATGACAGTTGACAGAGTCCTTGTTTCTTTATGGCATTCATTACTGAAGATCCTGTGGAATGGACCATAGCATCCTACGTCCAGTGGTTGCAGAAAGTGGCTAGTGTGTGCAGGTAAAATGTAGAGAATAATATTGTGCTCTTTTGCCCAGTCTACTATACCAATAGCGGTGTGTGATTTATGGCCATCTAAAAGTAATAAAATAGGGTCATCATCTCTCCCTGGCGCGTATTTCAAGAAATGGTCTTCAATATACCCTCTAAAAATCTCTGTATTGGACCATCCAGTAGGCGATACAGTACCATCAGCTCCTGGTGTTTTACCGGCCATCAGCTCCTGTCTCATACGTGCCCCTTCAAACACAAAGTACGGCGGAATCGACATCCCAGCAGCATTTCCACATCCTAAGATGGTTGTAGTGGATGATTTGGAAGATACTACCTCTTGAACTGCCAAGGTATTACCAGCAACAACTGAGGGAGGAATGTGGTTCTGTTGTAAACCTTTCTCGTCGACATTAAAGATAAGGTGGGGTTTATCCTTCAGGTCGTACTTTTCAATGATACCAGTGAGTTCATCAAAGTAGGAGTTAACTGACTCGATGTTTCCAGCCTTTGCCCTCTGAATTTCTAATGCCCTGGGTTTAACTAGCTTTAAATCGGCATCCCATCTAGACATAAAACATTGATACCATCGAATTGTAAGGGGATGTTTCTTGTCTCTCTTTCTCAGCGTCAAAGCATAATCATTGGCTATATCCACCACTTCTCTCCTGGTATATCCATACCCTAGGGCAGCCATTTCCTTCAGATGGTTCACTAAACGTGCCTCCTCCTCGAGTGAAAAGACTGGTGCTTTGCCAGATTTGACAACATCTATGGAAATCTTCCCACTAGTGCGGTCTCTAAGCGTCTGAACAGGAACCCCATACTGTCTAGCAGCTCCACGAAGAGAGACATTACCAGATTTATACGCCAGATAAGCATTGGTCAGCTGTGTTGGACTGTAACGTCTATATTTGTTGTTGATCTGCTGTAACCTGAAAAATAAAAGAGAAAAACATTTACCAATATGAAGAAGAACCAAATATGGAAAGATGTCAATGTATAAATGTGAAATAAATATTGCTATGATCATACATTAAAGTTTTGATATTTGTATTTAAATTAATTGTTGCTGTTTTTATGTTATTTCAGTTCTTGTTTTATTTGATTTCTTTGTGCATGCAACATTAAAAATATAGCAGGTGCCCTATTATTTCTAATTTTGTAGACTATAATGTTTTATTTTAGGTCATTTTTGTTCATTTTGAAGGGTATTTCAGTTCATTTGTAGTCTTCTTTTTTCATATGTACACACTTTATCATTATCCATGCAAAACATAAATGGTTTGCCCCAAGACATTCATTTTTTTATAGATTTGTGTTGTCTAATTAATAATCACTTGGACGCCATTTTGGACTTAATTGCTATTTTTTGTATAAGAAACCGGCAATTTTCAACATTGAAAAATATTGGCTTGGCCACAATTTACATTGAAGAGCTTTGCGATACCGGGAGTATAAGTCATCAAGATGGCGGTTTTGGAGCGATGTTCAAACTGCACTATATTTTTGGGTGAAAACTGCTGTTTTTATGGATGGATTAAAATGGGATTAAGCAATTAGGTGTATTTTGAGGTGATGATAATACATATGATAACCATACCTGTTTTAAACGCATTTTCTTGGAAAGTTTTACTGAGTTTGATTCGTTACTTTTCAAAGCTTCAGATTTCGAGGAACGTTACGTCACAATCAATTTATGCTGCACGTTATTTGTATCAAAACATTTCGTACGAATTTTGGGGTTATACGAAAATAGGGTAACCGACGATATTATGGTATGGTGCCGTCGTCGGTGTTCCTGTCTGTAGACAGGTTGGTTTCCACATGATAACTTTTGTTCTAGTCAACCAATCCTTTTAATATTTTGGGACATTGATAATTGGTACCCGATAAAGGTTGGTATTGATTTTGGGTGATCTAATGCCACCCGCTTTTGGGGAGGGGCCAGAAGGGGTTTTTCTCTGATTAGGATGCAAGTTCTCTATTTCTTGTCCAATTTTGATGGGGTTTTTTTCTTTGTATTTCCCATGAAAAAGTCAACATAAACAAGTGTTATGACCTATTTCTTACTGTTATTGAGATATAGGGAGTCCTAGAATGGCCACGCCCTAATTTTGGAAACTTTTTTATTTCTCATTCGATTTTGATGGAATTTTTTGCAAATGATACCTTATGAAAAATGCAATAAAAGTTACTCCATGCATTTTTTCGTAAAATTTACCGTTTTTTGTAAAAAAGGGGTCAAAGGGTTTAAAAAATGTGATTTTGCAGGAGATGAGAAATTTTTATTTTCACAATGTTTCATCCGATTTGCATTTGATTCCTCTCAATGAGAGCTTTCGGTAGTATGTCAACAGATTTTCTCTATCTTATACCGTTTTGAGCTAAAAGGCGTCAAAGGAGTGGGGGGCAAAATTCAATTTCGTATAATATGGAAAAATTTAATTTTTCACACAATTTCCATGGGGTTTTTACCATATGATTCCTCATGAAAAATGCAAAAAAAGTTACTCAAAGCAGTAATTGGTAGAATTTACCGTTTTTTGTATAAATAGGGTCCAGGGGTTAAAAAAATGTGATTTTGCAGGAGATAAGGAATTTTTATTTTTCCATAGATTTTGATGGTTTTTTTTGCATTTGAATCATTTCAATGAGAGCTTTCAGTGTCACGTCAACAGATTTTCTCTATCTCTTATCATTTTCCAGGTAGAAGGGGTCAAAGTGGGGGTGGGGCAGGTTGAACTTCAGTTTCGAATAATGTGGATAAATTTTATTTTCATCTGATTTTGATGGGGTTTTCTCCAAATGATCCTTATGAAAAATTTAACAATAGTGACACCAGTTTTTAGTATAATACGAGTCAAAATGATCACTTATCCAATAATATTACTGTGTCCAGCATTTTACTGTGTCCAGCACTTTACTGTGTCCAGGTCTATACTGTGTCCAGCACATTACTGTGTCCAACAAAATACTGTGTCCACACTTACCTAAAAGTTCATTTGTTCACCCTTCACATGTCAACATGCTGCGTCATATCATGCTGTGCTTGCGAAGCACCTGAGTTCAAACTTGCTGTGAAGTCATTCCTTGTCCAATTTTAATAAATTTTATACCATTAAAGTCTTAATATTTATAGTTTTATGAATGACCTTTACCTTTATAGTTTGTTCATTATTTCTGGTCATCTTGCAATGGTAACTCTGATTTACATTTAAAAAATATACCGGTATATTCTTTCATTCTTAGATCTAATACACATGTATATTGCTTAAGTTAAATTGCACCAGGGCATTTGGTTGGAACAATTGCAGTACCACACAGTAAATTTGCTTTGAGAGAATATTAAGAGAAAAGTTTATAAATTTGAAGTTCCTCAAATATTATAGAAAAATGGAGTTTCTATTTATAAGGTGAAAGCATACAGTCTTGTTCAATCCTTGTGTAAATAGACAACAATACTGTGTGGTATTGTATGGTAATTGACAACATTGATCACAGTATACAAGGTCCCAACAGTGTTGCCTATGCATGCATGGGACACATCACAGTAGTTCATACTTGAATGGGTCACAGTAAAGCATTTCATTTTTTATGCACAACAAGATATTTTTGTAGTTTTGTCTATATTCACTGTTTATTTAACTTTTTGGAAAAATAATAGTGAATCTACTTTATTATTTTATACTTGCACATGATAAGGTTTGTCTGTTTCCTGCCCAAGGTCAGTAGTTCTCTTTGGATACTCTGGCTCCCTCACCAGTAAAACTTACTGCAATATGACTGAAAAATTGTTGAAAGTGGCGATAAACCCCATTCAAAACAAAAAACAGAACATTATCTTATTAAATTAACTGACTGATTGCATTATACTCAGATTTTTATTATTTCAATATGCCTGTCATTTGATAATTGCAATAAAAGTCACTATTTCTTCACAGATTTCATGCAAACTAATAATATTTTATATAAGCTGTTATCAAAAACCAATATTATAATAATTATTTAAATTGAATTATTATAGTAATTACTGTTTAAAGCTAGTCATCAGTCACAATTCCTGACTTTTAGTAACCATGTTTACTGTATAACCCTAGCTAGTTGATTTATAGTGTTTATCTAAAAGAAGGAAGTTTTTTTATGGTCAGATGAGCTATTACTATCAATTTCTGTGTGAAACAGACTGCTTCCAGCAATATTCAGTTATATCCCAGCTATATTGATGGAGAACCATAGAGGAAATTCACTTGAGAGTTTTTGTTTCATAAAACACTTGGCCAATTGCTAGTTTTTTTTATGGAATGGTCCTTTGATAGTCATACGGTAGTCATGATTTGATATTTAGTCTGAAGCATTTTCAGGGTGAGTTGTACCATGTCTCCGATTTTCAGTTCTTTAATATGTCTGATTCTGGTTTGCGGGGACACCACATCTGTGTCCTATTGACACATTTTCAGTATGTTGTAATAAGATTTCCCTTGAGAAAAAAAAATGGGAAAAACAGGTATAAATTCCCAAGCACCTGTGCTTTCAAAGTGATGTATGTAATTGAGCCTTTGCATGTTAGAAAGAAAGCATGTCTGTTTTTATAATGAAATATTAATTAAATGTACATTTTTGATAATATTCAGGTAAGAGAAGTATTATTTTACTCATACACAATTTTTTATTTGGGGCAATTTAGAGCTTTTCACAAAGAGTGATATTTTACCTTTGTTGAAGGCCTTGTGGAGACCTGAAGATTTGTAAATTCCTCTGTTTTTCTCTTGGTTGGAGTGCAGTCGCTCTGACATTTACCCCATATCTTTTCATTTTCATATATAGCCTAAAGGGTAAGTCTTATAAATCAGTAATAATTTCCCAAGATTGATGTTATGACAAACTGCTTTTCAAATAAATGGTCATCCTTGATATTTGTTAGGTTGATTATGGTAATTTTGCCTGCAATATGAAAACTAATCATAATTATATTGATTTTATTTTTACAGAAGTTTGTAATCCCATAAAGAATGGTGACGATGTCATCATGGATAGATAACAGAAGCCTTGGAACTGAAGTCTGAGTAATTATATGGGGTTTTTAGCTTGGAGACAGAATTTTGACACGTAAGTTTGTGTTTTTTAAACACTTAAAATGTATACCTTGATCAATAAGATGTTCAAATTTCAATGAAATAAGGATGTATTTTACATTTTAATTGATAAAAATATGTTTGAAACATCTGCTGATTTTTTAGTACAGTCACACTCATATTAAAAGGTCACCTTTGGGAAGAGGCAAAAGTGACCTCTAAAATAAAGTTCAATCATGATAAAATCTTAAGCAATGGGGAATGCAAATACAGGCCTTTAAAATCAAGTTGCTGCCCAATAGAGGTGACCACTAAGACAAGTTTAACTGTAATATTTATCTGGTAGTTTTTTTTATGATAATTAAAATTGACACACAATCTCCATCATATCCAGTGTAATTGTTCTAATTTACAGTAATTTTGAAATTATAACACATGTGGCATTATTTTGTAGTTTGTGATTTATATTGTATACATTGCAGTTTTGTGAAACAAAAATTGGTGAAGGATTTAGTTGGATCTTCTTCATATAAAACATTATGAAGGAAAAGGATTCAAAACTCATCCATAAGAAGTCAACTTTTGAAAGTCTGTTTGGATTTTCACTGCAAGACTGTACATCATGGAAGTCCTTTGTGTCTCTAATGTGCCGACCAATGGATCCTGCAGCTCTGGCTGCCTTACGAATATTATATGGTAATTATTAGCAATGGAAGTCTAATGATATGAGGAAGTCAAGACGTTTTGTATATTAAAATGGAAAAAAAGAAATTATTGTATGTTGTATGAGTATACAAAAAGCGTATTTTATTTGTGCTTATTTGAAAAAAGAATGCCAATAGTTTCACATTTTGTATTTTGGGGGCCTTTTACAGCATCCTTTATGGTATGGACTCTGGTTCATTATTGAAGACTGTAATGGGACCTGTAGAACTGTAAATTTGACTATCATTTTGTGGATGGCTGTCTGATTCACAATCATGCCACATCTCCTATTTTTATATCATGACCATTGTTTAGATTGTCGTAATGTTGATCTACCGATTTCCTTTTGAATTTCAGTCAAAAACTTGTGTCTACATATGTAACTGGATGAAAATAGTATTCATTCCATATAAAATCATTATACTCTATGTCAGCAAACTCTCTATGTCAGAGTTTGCTGGAATGGGTAAATAGGTGGTGAAAGAAAAACTGTCTACCGCATTCTTATAAAATTGTGTTTATTTTGTAGATTGAAAAAAGTGCAAGTAACTTGCAATAATAATTTTTAGCTATTGGCCACTTCCGGCAAATAAGCCGGAATTGGCCAATTGCATGCGCTAGCGCAAGACCGGGAGTATACATTGTCAACGCTGCGTAATAATTCAGTCATTTAACTAGAATTAATTAACCTACAAAAATGCTTAATGGCTAATTTTATAATGTAAAATCCCCTTAGAGAATTAAAAACTCGGCGCAGCTTAAAGCACATCGCGATTGCTTAAAATTATTATTGCAAGTTACTTGCACTTTTTTCATTCTACAAAATAAACACAATTTTATAAGAATGCGGTAGACAGTTTTTCTTTCACCACCTATTTACACATTGTCAACGCTACGTAATAATTCAGTCATTTAACTAGAAAATAATTAACCTACAAAAATGCTTAGTGCCATGCCTGAATGGAATTTTATAAGTAATTCTTCTGATATGTATCAAAAGGGTGGGTCCGAATAAAAAAATGAGCACAGTTTTTCAAATTACTTAGGTCAAACTTCAGCGCTCCCGCCAAAATCAAAGATGGCCAACCCTCAACATAAAATCCCCGTAGAGAAATTCAGGGGCAGATAATAGTATGTAAAATGCTTTTGCATAATGTAAAGCATGAACCGTTCACCATAAGAAAATTTTTTTTTTGATTTAAAATAAATCCAAAGGTGGAAATGCACATATAATTTGATTAAGCCTGAAATTCACACTCAGAAAAGCTTGACATAGATTATAGATATTTTGAAGCAGTTCCTTGTGAAATTTTAAACAACATATAAAGTGTATCATTACAGGTTTACTGATGTTTGTTGATATACCCCAGGAGAGAGGTATGAGTCATGCCGATAGTAAGTTTGGAGAGAGTCGATGTCAGTTCCCTTTGTTTAACTTTCTACAGCCTCTACCCCTACAGTGGATGTATATAGTGTATGGAATTATGTGGCTGGGTAAGTCTTCTCTCATTACTAGGGTTGGCTTAATATCTTTAAATCAGCCATTCTTAACTGGAAACTGATTTCCACAAAAAATATAAATGTAAAATATATTGATGTGTCACAAATTAATTTTTCAATATGCATAGAGCACAGTAGAAATACATTAAAATTCTCCACTCCAAATAATAAGTTGCCCAAAAAATGAGTTGATTTGGTCAGAGATGACAGTATATGTGTGAATATAAAACAGAAAAGGTATGGGGAAAATGTACATCTCTGTAAGAAAATGTGGACATTGTTAAATCTTGAGGTCTTCACAAGGCCTTCAACGAGGATGTATGTTTTTATTGGTGTAAATTTTTAATTTGCAGTTTTAGCACTTTAAAGACTAACATAATGAAAAATGCTGACACACTGATATATTGTTCTTTGCATCTCTATGGTTTTTTTTAACATATGCATTTCATAAAATGTCATATATAAATAGGGCTGTACAAATACATAATTTTGTTTCATTTAACAAGAAATGAAAAATGTAGTTCATATAAATTTGCAATTAGACCAAATCAACTACTATTTTTTTATTTTCTTAATTGATATCAATCATTAAAAGGTTGAAAAATAAAAGGAAAAAGTGCCTTTTAAAATAATTATGTGGTATAGGCACATCTTATATTAGAACTTTAGGACTTTGATAATTTAATCCATGTAATACCGGTGTACTTTGAAAATAATTACCAGTTTTGTAACATACATTATGAATTTGTACAAGTTTTAAGTTCTTTCGTGGGGTATTTACAAAATGCACCTTCACCTCTTAATCTGATGTCATTTCCCATCCAAAAACTTCTTCAATTCTTTCATACTCAAAAGAATAATACATTGGCCCCCTCTTATACAACCTCCTTACCAGAGGTAAACCCCTTGCCAAAGACCATTTTCAGAAACGGGTGTCTGATTCTTTGTGAGTGTACCACCTCACCAGAGACCACACTATTCATATAAATAAAAAGATAAGGATATGGAATATGCCAGACAGCTTTTTCTGTTCAGATATGGTAGTCAAATAAGAGGAGACACTTTATCTCACATAGCTCACTGTGACATTTAATGAATGTATTTTGCCTTTGAGACAACTTATTTCCATACATATCCATGACACTGTGTTGCCTCCAGTATTTTTAAAATCATACATACACACTCAACTAAACATTCAAAATCAACAAGAAACAGTTGTACAAGTCTTTATGCTTTTTGAAACCATGTCAATTTTTGTTATCTATATGTTTTACCTTGTTAATATCCATTCATGCTTGCTCACAATTAAACATGTTTATATTAATGCATTTAAAGCGGGAGAAGACTACATTAGTTGGTAAAACTTTTCTCTGATCCCATTTATTAATTTTCATAAAAAAAATATTTTTTAAACTAATACTTTTAACTTACAGGAGCCTTTGGTATAATGGTGGGATTTTTGTTTCGCCTGAGCTGTGTTTTGTTTATGGTACCATACTGGTATGTATTTTTCATGGATAAAACGGTATGGAATAACCATTCCTATTTATATGGACTGTTCTCCATCATGCTGTTCCTGTCCAATGCCAATCGTTACTGGTCCATAGATGGTTTACTGCGGAAGAACATCCGTAACAGTCATGTTCCACTGTGGAATTATACACTGTTCAGATTTCAGGTAAATATTTATTATGATAAATCATGATCAAACAGTTAACAGGTTTTCTTTTTTTCATTTTAAAAAATTCAGTTTTTTTTAAATCAGTTTTAAGAACATTATGCCTTTCAGCTGTTGATTATGTTGATGTGTTAACACGCACATTGGTTATAAAATGTTTTCAATGCATGTTAACATTTGGGGTGGCCAAGTGGTCTGGGTAGTTGATTTAAACTTACCTGCACCAGACACTGTAGCCTATCATATATATGGCACAAGTTTCCGTCTGACGTTGTACCACACAGAACAAAGGTTGTGTTCGGCTTGCATTGCACAAGATAAGATTTGTCAGTTACCTGCCCAAGGTATGTGTTCACTCTGGGTATTCTGGCTTCCTCTACCAGTAAAACTGACCGCAGCTTTATGACTGAAATATTGTTGAAAAAAGTGTTCAACCCCAATAAAAAACAAACAAACATGTTATAATAATATGTACATGTACTTGTAAACAAGGCATAAATATGTTATTCCAATTAAGGTTTATTGAAAATGTTCATTGTACAATTTTTTTTGTCTATAAAAATCAAATGAGAACAATGTTATTATAAATGGATTAGTTTGATCCAAAAAGAATTGCTACTTGCTGAAGAGTTTACTAAGGTACACAAATATCTGATAGCTTACATTTTAAATCACAAAAAGTAACTACACACTTTTTTTGGTGGGGATATATAGGAATCACCATGTCTGTCTCTCCACATACTTTGTAAAGGCATCTCCTCCTACTCCTCCTACACCATTCAGAAGATTTCAATAACACAATACATGAACATAGACACAATGGGTAGATTTTCACAAAGGCAGAAAATTCCAAGGGTAGATAATCAATGGGAAGCAGAGGTATATTTTGTTAGTTTTGTTCACAGTATGTCTTGTTGATAATATTCTGCTACTTTATAAAATTGTTTTTCATCTTATTGTAGATATTTCTGGTTTATTTTTATGCTGGACTGAAAAAGTTGGACTATGATTGGATGTTTGGGTATTCCATGACTAATTTGTCAAAGAAATGGGTTTTTGATCCATTTAGGTAAATATGTTATTTTTTTTTATTGGGGGGGGGGGGAGATTATAGATTGAAACAAAAGAATGTTTAATCAGCTTAATTTTGACCATGGATTTCTATATGACACATTACACTGTTTCAGAGAAAGTAGTTCACTTAGTGATAAACATATACTGTAAGTAAATTCTAAAAGGGTGAAAGCTGAGGTGGAGTTTGACATTAAATTTACTGATCAATATCACTCGCTGCCTCTGTAAAAATTACACCAAATGTCTCTCTACATCTAATATTAACAAGTATTATTGTAGCAAATATTTTGAATGCATGTTTATATAAAAAATGTGACAACATCAGATATACCAAAATTAATATCACCATATTCATGTCCTAAATTACAGTTTAAGATACAGATAAGTCTGCAAAATATCCTCACTGAGAAGTTTCAAAGCCCTATTAAAGCATGCATCATATTTGTATCAGTCTTCCACATTGCTGTATGTAAGCTTATTCAAGAACGACAACTCATGTTAGACCAAATATGGGTCCTTTACAGACTTCACTTGCAGGCAATATATTTATCCAGTGAAGTTCCTAGATTTAAGGAGGAGATAAAATATTGTTTCTTACCAGATTTGTAAATAGCTGTCAGTAACTTCCTAAGTACACAAGTTTTCTAGTATTTTTCATATCTTGGGTGACTATAATATTAATGCTCTTAATATACAATTAACACTTCCTTGAAATAACAGACATCCATAAGTCATTTAAAGTAATGCTTATGCTGGAAAATCTTTTACAAATGTCAATCTATACATGTACTTTGTCCTTAATTAACTATTTGATCTTGATTGAGTTTTGTATTGTGACTTTGTCCTCACTTTTATTGATATGAACAGACTTACCAGTGAAATTAAAATTTGTTCTTATTTGACATAACAGATAAACAGATTGACCTTTGTAATGTGATTCTTTCCCCTTTTAGCATGTTGATTATAACAAATAAACAGATTGACCTTTGTAATGTGAGCATGTCCTTATTTTACAGGTTGATATTAACAGATGAACAGATTGACCTGTATATAGTACATCTAGGAGGACTAATCCTGGATTTAACAGCAGGATTTTTATTGTTCTTTGACAAAACCAGGCCCTTAGCATTCTTCTTTGTTGGTTCATTCCATTTTATGAACTCTCAGATGTTTAATATAGGTATTTTTTTTTTCATTTTAACAGTACTTCAGTGTAAACAATTAAAACTTTTTCTATAGTTTATGCCAGATGAATAAGAAAATTAAAACTTTTTTCATAGTTCATGTCAGATGAATAATGTTTGCTTTCTTAAAATAAAAAAAAAATCTGATTCAAATGGTTCAAACCATTTTTAACTCTGAATACCTAAATGAAATGTAAGATTACAATTTTATACACCAGAAGGTCCTGAAAGTTGATATTAATTTGAATTTAAGTTATATGGAAATACCAATGTTATGTTTTTTCAACATATATGTACCTGCAAATAGAAACAGACATAGGCTTTATTTTAATCAAATTAAGTTATAAAAATTTCATGAATATTTTGTCTGCTTTGCAAATTTTTGAAAATCCAGTATCCCTTGCAGTCGTTTCAGTCTCCATTTCATATAATTCTCATAAGATGATCTTTGTGACCTCTGCACATCATGTCTTTTTATTACAGGAATGTTTTCGTATACCATGTTTGCCACAATGTTTATATTTTGTTATGCTGACTGGCCTCGATCCATCTTCAAAAAATGTCCTCAATGGTTGGTGCCAGTTTTACCATCTAGTGATCCCATCCAGCCGAGTAGTCGTTGTATTTATAGTAAAGAAGATATTAAACCAGAATCTCGTAAGGTACTGTAATACAACAATGCATTGACAAATTATTTGATATTTAAGCTTATTTTTCAATGAAAATATACATATAAGTATACTTAAATTGATAAATACAAAGGACTGAAGACTCAATCAGCCAAACAAACACTATATTTACTGAACAGTGGTGAAAATCTTGTATGATCATGGCGATCTTATTTGGAAGTTATCAACAAGTCTTCCCATATAATATATGTGAACTAAACTTTTTTCTGGGTTTTGGTCACTAAAAATGGTCTGTGTGTTATCTACAGCTGCATATATATCAACTAAGAATAGGATTAAAATTCAGATTCTTTATTGGTTCAAGCCATCTGTGCCAAAGGCCTCCTGGGGATGTGAATATAAACAATGTTATGAACAACAGGTATATTGTCTTTGCTTTTTAACTGTATAAAATATTTATTTCAGAAATCTACACATGATACAACCTCAAAGCCTGCCATATCATCTACCAGGACCCCTCCACCTACATCTCCAGGATACAGACACCAGCTGTGCACTGTTATTGCCATGTTATATATTGCTATCCAGCTGTATCTACCATACTCACATGGACTCACTAAGGTGAGAGTAGTTTTTTAGAAGAAAAATTTAGAGGCTAAAATCAACACTTTCGATGTATGATAATTTTCTAATGATATTTAAACACTAAATCCAATTGGATGTGTTTATATTGACACCATAGTAAAGGTAAACTTGGTTTCCTGATCGGTTGCTTTTGGGTTTTTAACTAGCAGACAGCAATTGCTAGTACACTTTTGAGGTCGATACTTTTGTTGTATCTTGTATTAGGTCTTAATTATATTTGTTATTGGTTTTCAGTATCGATCTTAAGTGTTGAATCCATTCCAACCAATTTTTATAGTGTGTTTTTTATTGCTCTTTTGTCACACCACTGTCTCAGGTTAGGGGAAGGGTTGAGCATTCACCAACCAGTTTAATCGAGATAGATTTTGCGAGCATTCCATGTCTGGGCTTATTGAGTTAAGTGCACCAATGGGGTTGTGGTGTTAGTCTATCTGTTTCATGTTTTTTCACTGATCCCACAGGTTAAAGGGGGAGGGTTGAGTGCTCACAAACTGGTTAAACCCCGCCACATACTAATGTGCCTGTCCCAATCCAGGAACCTGTAGTCCAGTGGTTGACGTTGTTTAATTTGTCATTTATTGTGATATGTTCACCATTTTTGCATTAGATTAGGTTGATTGTCATGTTTTATGTATAGTTTCACATTTTGTAATTCTGGGCCTTTTACAGCTTCTGTTATGGTATCGACTCTAGTTTATTGTTGAAGGCCGTAATGGGACTCTACTGTAATTTGGTGGGTGGCTGTCTCATGGACAATCATGCCACATCTCCTATTTTTATACTCTTGAATTTCTTGACAAACATTTCATATTCTTCTATATGCAATTGATGTTTATTCTTTACATCATATTTACTTATGCTTGATAAATGAATAAACATAAGTTTTAAAAAATTCTGAAGCTGTTTACAGAGAATAATACATGTAATACGATATGATATGTACATATGTAAATGATAATGAAAATAAAACCCACTTTAATATAACAAAAAAAGATTTCAGAACTGCACCTATATAGACCTGGGTTTCTCTTTATATTTTCAACCCAGTATATCTGATATTTGAAATTTATTAATAATATTTTACAGGGTGTTATTTTTTTTACCAAAATTACTAGACCAATGATTTTTTGTCCTTTGTTTACAGGTTTATAAATTACTGAACCAACTATTTGTGTCTTTTGTATGTAAGCTACAATTACTGGACCAATGATTTGTGTCCTTTGTATATAAGCTATAATTACTTGACCAATGATGTGTGTCCTTTGTTTACAGGGTGTAATTACTTTACAAATGATTTGTGCCCTTTGTTTACAGGTCTATAATATGACTAATGATTTTGTGTCTTTTGTTTACAGGGTTATAATAACTGGACTAATGGTTTGTATGGTTATTCCTGGGATATGATGGTACACAGCTGGAACACCCAACACATAAAGATAACATATGTACTCAAAAAGACTGGTGAAGTAGGATACCTTTCTCCAGATGTAAATATTTATCTGTTTATATAATTTCTAAAAATAGCAACATAAGCCACCTTGTTTATTTAGTGTTGGATCTATCACAAAAATGAATGCAATTAAAGATTAAAGAATATTTTGTTTTGGGTATTTTTTCTATTTCTTTTATGAAGTACCTCCTGAGACTTGTACATTTATCACTAAGAGATACAGCAAATACTCTTATTTAATGACCTATCCTATGATTAGGTAAATTTTGGAGTCATTTCTATTTTCTGGAAGGTCTTGCCTTGCAAGATCATCTTTTACTTGTGACATTGTTTTTATTTTAGTAACTGCTAAAATTACAGACAAACAAATTCAACAGATCCCTTCATGCAAACACTCCAACAAATAGGCCATACAAACTAATATCAGTCATAAAAACAGGTGTCACAACTTGCAGAGATTATTTATCACGTATTAGTTCTCTTTGAGTTTGTGGCTAGACAATTCTCACTCGTGATGAAAGCAATTTAATCTACTTTGATGAAATATAGATGGTAAATATTCAAGCAAATTTTTGCTCTTTAACAGAGCTTCATCAGACTTCTCTTATCTTGATTTTAAATTGTGAACCCTAAGTTATTTAAACAAAAAGTTTGTTTAATTTTTACTTTTTAGTGCACCTGGTCTAAAAGACCATGTAAACTTTTGCAATCACATTCTGTCCCTCATCATCCACATCTTCATCTGTTTTTTAACTTTTCTCATTTCAATCCTCTTTTCTGAAACTGCTAGACTTTTGAGACCAAACTTGATATTAAGGATGTTCGCTGCTCATCTTTTTGATTTTTTGTCAGATTTTCGGAATCCTCTGGTTTCATCCATTTAAGTGCA
>JARWCS010378083.1:0-17875 GCA_034783895.1 Geukensia demissa
ATTTCTAATTAATGTATGCTCCACACTTCCTTAAATTTAACCCGAACAGCGACCAAATCACAACTTTAATGTTATTAAGGCCGAACAAGGCTTTGATTTAGTCCAGGTTTGTGTTCTGTCCTTTTGCCGATACAACAGCAGTTAAAAATAACGTTATCTGGTACAAGAATGTCGACCCACTTTAAAAATGTAAGAGTTCCAACTGTTTGATCTCGATTTAAGAAAAATTCCCAACGTGCGTTTCTATACCTGATTTCCTGATGTTTAGGTTAGTTTTAAAACGAATGCTATTGAGAAGAAAAACTTTTTTTTTAAAAAAGCCAAGTTGTTAATTTCCCGTTAATATAGGTACTTCAACTTAACTAGCTTACAACATGAAAACGATGCTGAAAATAAAAGAAGTGGATCATCTTAAAATGCACATGTAGGTAACTTTAACGTAGATTTTTCCTGTTTCCAAAATAGACAAACATATAACTTAGTTATCAAAAGAAATTTTATATAGCGATAAAGGGGTTATACAACCCAAAGATTATTATGCTGTATTGATTAAAATTCATCTTGTTTGTACAACATTTGTTAACATGCATTATAAAAACCATTTCAGTATTGTAGGTGTTATTTGGGGGAGATTATTTGAGTTTTCAAACCCTTTTAGGTGCCTCCATTAATTGCGACGATTATAACTGTTTGAATTATTCGATATTTGTAGTTAAACATATATTTGTTCTTTCGTTCATTCTTTTTTATCCTTTTTTCTGTGATATCGTCGCAACCCATTTCTTCAAATTAACATTTTCTGTTTATTTCTGTTGGCTGATTATTTGGTTGTTTTTTTTTTATAGATTTACGTTGAAAAAGTTTGCATCGAAAAACATTTCTGCCAAATTATGATGGTCTGTTCTATGTTTACTTTAAATTTTAGCCTTTTGTAGATTTACGATTTAAGCATGCAGTATATCTACATGTAAAAAAACTAGACAAAGAAAGTTTTCAAGGGAATTTCAAGGAGGCCGTGTTACATCTATGTAAATAATTTCAAAATGTCAAGATCTAATGGTCCCAAAAATACCACATCATGTTTTATGTGAAGATCTCTAAATGTCCTCAAATAGGTCATAAAATTAGTTTACAAGAAAAAGGACCCGCCAATTATCTAGTTATCGACAAGAGCATTATTTGGCAACAACAATCACAACTAAATGATATGCGTCGGGATTAAATCGTTTCTTTTATTGTGGTTCCTAAAAATAAGGTAAAACAAAGAAAGTGAGTGGACAAAAATGTGTGAATAGAAGGTTTTTATATATATAAACTCACTTCAACAACGATTTTCTTAAACCAATTGAAATCCATATAAAAGCACCTTCATTACAAAATACACATGTATGGTACTGTTATACGGTAAAGACATTTGTTTTAACGACAATATTTTATATCAAATTTTTTTTTGCTGTGGATGAGATAGAATAAAAGGACAACTACTATCGGGTTTGTTATTCATTAGGCACTGAAAAAAATTTTAATTATATTAAATACTTTTTTTGAAATATTTTCTAGTTCAGTTTTATTGCATAGGATAAAAACTATTTAGAAAAAAATAAGTAGAAAAAAAAAAGAAATCAATGATTGATTTTAACCAACTCGAAAATTAGTATCGATTTTTTAGAAACTTGTTAGTAATGATCAAAATAATGTAAAAGCAATCAGACAATCAGATGTAAAAATAATTTAGAACAATCTAAATATCTTTTGATCACTGTTGTTTCACTGATGAACACAGCTGAAATGTGACGATAACAAAGAATTATTGAAGTTTTTATTGACTAAGTAACAAAGACGAACAAATCATTTTCAACTCTAAAGCAGAGTCCACTTTTTGCCTTCATGACTTGAATTTGTTATTCTAAACAGTAATACTAAATCGCCATATTAAATAATATCTTGTCTGTATACGTACGGTTCGTATTCTTTCTGTAAATTTAATTTGAATTTCATAAACGTGATTTGTATTTTGAAACCACTAGGTCGATGCCTCTGCTGGTGGATCATATCCTCGGGGTTATTCACCAGCCCAGCTGTCAGACTTGTCTGACATGAAATTTATCAAACAATGATTTACTGAAATTTGTTGCATTTTCTAAAATACTAAAGCAATGAAAATATGGACAGGCGTCGAAAAATATAGCACTTACAACATGTAAAAGTTGTCCCTGCTGTCGGATTTGACTTCCCATTTCGATTTGTTTGGATTGAAGTGCTTCTTTTGCTATATGTATGTATGGATCTTTGACTACCTATGTTTGGGTTCTAATGCTACTGATTAGAGGTTACTCCTTGAAATGTGCATATAGCTTACCCCAAATTTTCCATATTTAATCAACATTGGTAATTTTGTATAATGTATTTAATCTAAACAACACTATAATGGCTTTTTCACGTTTATTTGTAAAAATATTGTACGACATATTAGCACAAAATAACGGATTTAAGTTTAAGCTTTGAAACGCTTCCATTTTTCTTTTCATAGATAAAATAGCTCAGTGTCGTTGTGAACTTGAAAAAACTACCCTTCAAGAAAAAACGAAGACGCAAAAACATAATTCTAATTAACCACCAAACATTCCAATGTTTTTAGGTCAAAATGTCTTTCGATAAATACAAAACATTTTTGGAATTTCTAAATAAGAGTCCCATTTCGGAGACATTGAAAATGATTTTAAGATTAACGTGTTGGGCTCATACTAGGAGCTACGATAGTTATATAGGAGAGGACTACAGACCATGACGTTTTGAATCATGAATTATTGTCCATGTAACAAGGAAACATTTGTTTTAAACTTTGAAACACAGAAAGTAAAAGATCGTACCGCTATTCTTAAATTTGTTATCACAAGGAATTACACCAAATCATTTTTACGCTCTTGTCTCAATACTCAGATTTTTCCATACTATTGATTTATTGTGGATTTTTATACGAGTATATGAATTTGACATATACAAATTATTTATGGTATGTCGTAACCACTTTAATGATTTAATCCTAGATTAAGTATATTAAACCCGGATTTTTTTAGTTTAAACGGGAATTAAAAGACTTTTTTCACATTAATCCGTCTTAAACTAGGATTGTCTGAGTTATTCTGGGGTTTTCTTGAAAAAAATAGGGCTATTGCATAACTAAGACGGACAGCCATACCCAACCTTTATTTTTAGCTTGTGCGACAAATGTGATTGTTTTAACTGATCAATGCTAGCGGTGTCGGACATTAAAAAAAATTTTCCAGAAATATAACAAACAATACATCAAATGAAAGCTTATGAAAAATGCAGTTCAATGGTGTATATTTCATCCTTATATCTCGAATATCACCAGAGATATTCAACTTTTAAATTTCGGAAAATTCCGAAATTTCTGCAAAAATTTGGAATTTGCACAAATGTCAAAAAATTGCATTTAATCGCATAAAATACCACTTTATTTTGTTTAACAAGAATATCCACAACATTTAAACCCCCAAAAGGCCAATACAAATGTTTGGGGGTGTTGCAATACAGCACAAGTTCAATAACGTTTCTTTATTTTTGAGTTATATTTGACGGATATATATAGTCTGGCTTCTTGTATAAGAGTTCACTCATAATCAAATAATTAAAACTGTCATGTTTACACATTTAGTACCTTATATCAGAATGACAATGTCTGCTCTGCTCACATCATCATCTAAATGATGGTAGGTGTACACTGCTGGATCTTGGTCATATGTCACATTAAACCATTCCGGAAATGAAGGCACCTGTTAGCATAAATAAACACATTTTAAAAAACAATCAGCTTATCAGTTAAATGTACATGAAATAAATTTCTAAATAAACAAAATCTGAGTTAAAATATAAATGCATTAGGTTGTTTAAGAATTAATTGTATATACCAGGTTTGTGGGCATTGGACACCTTTTTAACCTTGGTATGAACAAAACTCTTACAGTTGATGTCTATTTCGTTTATTTTTTATGCTGCTGTAACTGTACATGTATTTATATTTTTAGACATCACTTTAGTTGCCATTTTGATTTCATAAGTACTACTAGTAGAAACTATGGTTATTTTCTCATGACATTCTCCCCTTAAACCTGATAATAGATTCTGAAAAAAAAATCATAAAAAAAAAATCAAATACAACATCCATAAAATGCTATTAATATTCAAGCAAAGGTTTAAAGCATTATTACTATTGCAAGCTGAGCAAAGCTATATATCCTAACAACCTCTATGAACACAATAATAATATGAATATTTATTTGTATATATATAATATATATGGACACATATACGGAGCAATGTGTTAAGTGAAATGTTAAGATGAAGGTGATTTAGAAAGAAAAGCAGTGCATTTACAAAATGAATTACCGGTAGAAATTCTTACTCTTACATGTACTTGTAATGACGTCAGAAAATGACAGGGAAATGACAGGCAAACTATGAACGACCCCATAAATTCTCATGAGAGATTTTGACTTTAATAAAAGAGAATGGTATAAACAATGCTGTGACGTTATTTTTTACCTGTGAAATAACCTTGCCATGATACCATTTCTCCTCCCCATCAATCATAAACCTGTGTTTAATTCGTTTTCCAACTAATACATGTCTTTCTGTTTCAGTCAGATTGTCTTTCACTATAGATTGTTTAACAAGATCTTTCAGATTTTTAACCAATTCCTCTACACTCAACTGTTTTCTTGACTTTGATCCTTCTTTTGTTTTAGTTACATTAAAAACAGTTTTGTCGTCTGGGATCTGATTAAGTACTTCTTTTCTAAACTTGAGTTGAGCTTTAATTGCTTCAAGTTTTTCGTTCTTTCTTTCATATGATAAGACCATATTATCTATTTCTGTCTCTGACTGCCATAAGCCATGGACGAGAATGTCACTTGTGTACTGTTCTTGTTTCCTTATCTTATCCCTTCTTAATTGTTCTCGTTTAGCTATAGCCTGGTTCATGACTATTCTCCGATTCTGTTCAATTTCATTCAACCTAATTTTATATTTCTCGCGGAGTGTTTTCACATTTTTTGATGCAGTTTTCATCAAACTTTTCTGTTCATCCTTTTCTTTTTGTTCAATCCAAGACAGTGTTTTATTATTCAAAAACATTATACAAGCCTCAGCAGCAAGTGTTTTGGTACTCGGTTTACTTCGAAGAAGATGATCCAGCTGTCCGAAGACACTTTCAGCATAGCAGGATGTCTTTGGAGCTGCTCTTACTTTATGTTTTATTTCATCACTTAAGTTTTGGAGTTTACCACCAGGGAGATGATCCTGAAATAATCTCCGGCTTAACTTACATAATGCTGGTAATAATACTTGTAACATCATGTCTACTGTATTATCAAACCTACTAGGTTCAAGTAATGCATCAAAAATTGGTCCTTTCTCAATATATGTGTCTTCTCCAAAAGGAAATAGTTCGCCACGCATAAACTGTGGTATGTTCTTAGAAGCATCATCAAGAAATGTTACCAGTTCAAGATATTTTGCATTCATGTCAATTATTGAAATATCTGTGTTTTCAAGTAATGACCATAGTGGACAAGTAACAAATTTGCTTATTAATCCTAGAGCTTTTATCCCAGCTACAAATTCTCCTGTTTTCAAATCAAACAGAATTGATTTTAATAATCTATTTTCTGCACCACAAGATTCTAAGAAATCTGTCATTTTAGAGTGAAGGAAAAAAATTGCGGCAGCATTTTGAAAAAGAATGTTGAATCTAGAACCCCTGAATGATCGAAGTGGTACATTTCTCAATCTGTGCTGATTCAAGAATTCCTTAACAAATATCTTGAATGTTCCTTGACATCCACTTTTGTCATCCCCTCCAGACCCTTCGCCGAAAGCCTTAGATGCTGTTCTTACTAATCTGATTGAACCAGGATCACTGTCTTTGTATGATCTGTCACTACAAGGTATATCATTATTAAACATTCCTGTTTCGATTTCTTTTAAACATGACTTAGCAGTTTCAGCAAAGTTGACAAGGGCATGAAGTCCACAAAAGAAATTGCATAAATTTTCAATAGAATGTTTTTCTTCATCAGTAAAAGTATCATAATTATAATAAGTAAGCGGCAGTATTTCTTTTCTGAATTCAGACAAAAGCTCATTGAATTTAACCTCAGTGGCAGCTCTGTCAGACATTGTAGCAACAATATGACTAACAATATTCTTAGATGTCTCCTTAGTGTCAAATCTACTTGCATCATCTAAATCATTTAGAATTTGATTGAATACCTTCAAAGTGTCGTTTGCAGATTTCGTTTCAATATCTCTTAGACCAAGAACCCAATATTTTCCGTCAGAATCGCATGCCTCGTATCCCATAAATTTTGAACCGAACTTGGATGTTTCATCAGTAAGTAGTACAGTATTTTCTTTTCTGGCAAAAACATCTGCCAACTGAGCATGTGCAAGATAAAGTCTCTGAATATTCATGTCAAGGACAGAAGTTCTACTTGGTAATTTATTTGGCTTGATATCCACCATTTTAAGTACAGAGTTAATAACAGATGATACTTTTGATGCGCTAACCTGGTTCTGTAATACTTCATAAACACACCTTTTAAGTTCTGGGGTATACTGTTTAGACTTTTCATTGAAAACAATTAATTGTTTTTCGTTGTTATTATTATCATTTAATAAATCTTGTAAGTACTGAAGACTTTCTTCAAGGTCTCTGATCTTTTTATTTTTTTCTTCTATCTGACTTTCCAAATAAGAAATTTTCAATTTACTTTGTTCACAACAGTCACCACTGTTAGCAGAATGAACTTTTTCTTCAAGTTTTTGAATTTTATTTAAAGCATATTTTTCTCTACCTGCAGTCCTTTTTAAATTCAGTTTACAATTATTAAGTTTTGATGTTGTAATATTTAGAGTTTCTTTTATCTCAGCATTGCTTTTATCAAGACAAATATTTTTTTCTTTAAGCTCAATTGTTTTATCAGTCAGAAAAAAATTTCTCTCCTTTTCTTCTCTCAAGGAAGTATTCAAGTCAAGTAAATCAGTTGATGTAATCTTTGCAACACGTTTGTGAGTTTCACATCTTGGAAAGTTATACGAAGTGTTCAAAAATATGTCATAATTCTTAGCTCCACTTTCACGACTCAAAGATTTTTTCAAAGTTTTCACATTAGAAAGAAGTTTTTCAACAGACTTTATGTAGGACTTGTCACACGGCTTTTCTACAGCATTATCAGATTCAACAAGAAATTCCACACATTTATTTTTACCATGGATATTATAGAAATCAATTATATCTTTATTGAGAAGTTCAACGGATTCTGAAGTCATTTTCGATTCTTAACTTTTAGGGTTTGGCACCATGTGTTAGTCTTTGCTCTAAAATGACTTAAAACATCTTCATTTTGATGAACATCGGATTCAGATAGATGATTCTCAGTAAAGACATTAAATTCGGTTTCAAAAAAGAGATCAGTTTGTATAGCCAATGATGAAACTAAACCACCACTTTCTATTGTTTGTGCATCACTTTCAACATACACTGGCGTGTCATCACATGCCAGTGTATTTTCAATAATAAATGAGTGACAAATTGATAAGTTTGTATCTTCATTAAAAGTCAAATTAACAACGGGGCCATCGTATTCAACAAAGCTCGTTTCAGTCTGGACTATTTTGTCAGCCACCTGTAAGGAAATATGCATACAATATTTTGAAAGACTTGAATCAGAGATGAAAAAAGGGCGGTACAAATCAGATGCATCCCTATCTACACATGATGTTATTGTTGTGACCTCAGCCTTTGTCCTCCAACCTAAAAATTAGCCTGCTTTGTACCAATACTACAGTAAATGTGCATTCCAAGTTTATAATTTTTATTTGTTATGTTGTGCAGACCTTCATTCATATCAGTATGCTTACTTAGAAGAAACAGCATGCATGTACAGTTAGACTAACCTTAAAAATAGTTTGTTTCTACTTTTGGGTACCTACAGTTATGATTAAACAGTTTGCTTATAACTAGAGGCTCTAAGGAGCCTGTGTCGCTATGTTTCATGGTGGCGACCAATTTCAAATGGAAGGTAGGTAAAGTGGAAACAAAATTTTAATTTCAGCCTTAGAGAACTTGATTAACAAGACTACATGTTTTTGTTTTGAGTATATATGCATATCTAGATATATAAGCATTGGATTATAAAGTATATGTTAAGCATGCGGATGGTATATTATAGAGTATGAACATCTAGGTTATACTATAATTGTATCTACTGACTACTATCACTAACAAGTGATTTGCATAAATGGCAGCATAATTTCATAATAGCAAACATTTCTTAACCAAGAGGAGGACTCAGTTTCAGATCTAGAAGGTCAATTAAATTACAATGTTCCAATATCTCCTTTGGCATATCTAAAATTTGGATGGACAGGATATTCAAATATAAATTGAGGACAAGGATAAAGCACCATTTATGCACATCACTTCCTTGCTCATGTATTGGCAGACAGTTAGTATGTACTGATTCATATGTGCATGCCGTCTATTTACCTCTTCTAAACAGTTATATTCCTGGCCACCTTCTCTGGGACTTGGGGGCTGTGTGCTGATATCGGAATCAGGGCTTGCAGGTTGATCTTCACGAAGTCTTTTATGTCTACCAAATACAGGACTAGGCTAAAAAATAACACAACTAACTGAAAAGAGGGTAAAATTATGAAAAGTCTGAATTAGGAATTGTTATATCATGGGAAAATGATAATGTGAGAAATGTATAAGTAGTCAATTTTGATATCACTAAATCAATTGTGACACATGCATAAATGTTCAAAGCTAAGCGACGAAAATGTTTTTATAATAATTTCTTTCAAAATAAAAAAGGCTTATTAAGATTTAAGGTACAGACCATCCTGTTCAAATATGTTATTGATTACTCAACTTTACAGTGTGACTTATGTACTACAGTACAGGTAAAAAAAGTTCTATATTCTATGAATGAACCATAATACGTGCAAGTCTAAGATATAAACATGTACCTTACATTCAACTCATATAAAAACATGTTCTACTTACTACAAATTCTTCAAATAAGCTACTGCTAATATCACTTTCAAACAAATCACCCATAAGATATTTGTCCGTGTTCTATAGTTTAGTTACTACTACTAGTCTAAGTTAGCACCAAGAAAAAGCTAAAAAGAGAAAAATGATATATTATTATTAACCATATTTTGCCTTTTTATGCATACTGTCTATTACTGAAGTAAATTTATCACACTGCTTCAACATCTTTTTGATATTTCGTACACTTTGGGATATTTATACTTCAACACATCAGTTAAGCATAAAGATATGAGAAACCGGAAGTTGTTTTTGGGTCGGACTCTGAAAAGGGGGAGGGCTTTAATTCACTTGCGCTGCAATGCGATACCGGCTGTAGTTACGAACAATGTTTAAAACTAATGAATAAACACTTCTTTACTACCCTACACTTTTCCAGATTTTTCCCTTGTATATAAATGTTTGTATACTGCTTGTGAAAATTGGCTATTTTTGGCCAAAAAATGTGTAATTATAAAAAAAATATTCATTTCAAGTATCTGGTACCATTAGAAAGCATGTCTTCTGCTCTAAAACATCGTTTCACGTTTAGAGCGAGATTTTGTTAGTAGCCAATGAAATTTCGTCTTTTCCAGTAAGCTGTTCATGTGATGCGCAAAATGGCGGCGTCCATTGATGGGACCAAAAGAAAATTGGGTCATCTTTCTAATCGCCGATTTCATTCACGAATCGATATATATGATTAATAACCGTTTAGTTTGATTTAAAAATTATTCAAGAATAGTAAAATAAAAACTTACCTGGTTGAGAAATATCGGATACACAAAATATTCCAATTTTATTGTGAACACTATTTACATTGCGTCAGAAGGTAAGTCCAAGAATGGGAGAATACTCTGACAGTACTATCAATGCTCGATTCGGTTATTATCTCATTTACCCAAACGAGCGTGAAATTAAGGACACTATTTGTCATCTTTCTTAATCTTCATCTCTTAATAGCTAATAGAGAAAGATTAAAAGAAAACACTATGACAAACCTGACGACATTACCTTTTTAAACGTGCATTTCCTTTTTATAATACGTAACATTCAATCATTCCATACCGTTTTCAAAAACTTGTTTCCGCTACAATGGCAGGGCTGCTTACACATAACTACTGTTATCCAACATGAATATGACGCTCCTCGACTGAATTCGTGACAGCAGAAATTTCATGGTCAATACCACAATCTTGTTATTTTATGGGATGTCCGTTTCCAGAGGAAAACGAACTTTTCTGTAAAATATCAGGAACTACCCATCCTTTCGGAACCCTGAGTTCACCGTGTTTATTTTTTTAAGGGGGAGGCGTCCGTATTGTTCAAAATATTCATTTTCTTATTTCAAACGTTCTTTGAGTTTCTTTGTCTTTTGTCGTGTTTCGTCTTGATCTTGATGTGTCATGTCTTTTGACATTTATCCCGCCAACCAATCCTTCAGTTTTCTTTAATTATTATTTTGATAATCTCATTTTTACTCTGTTGATCCTTCCTTTTTTTAGGAGTTAACTGATTCCCATTGGACATACAAAGGAGACACAACAAGAAAAGAACAAAAAACATGACACAAAAAACATTGCACAGAGAAATAAAAATTGGTCAAGTCGTTCACCATAAAAACACAGTAATAAATCAATCCATTTTCTGTTCATTTGCAATGTTTTTAGCAGACGTGATATTTTATATCCTCTCTAGTTTAACCAAGGTAAGTCTCCTTTTTTGTATCATGTCTTATCATTTGTGATATCAGATGACTCTTACTAAATCTATGAGCACACAAGCAAATTCGGTCTTTATCTGAGTGTTCTCACCTCAATCTGGAGAACATGAAAAATAACGGAACATTACATGTACTGTACATTTTACATTTAAAATTAAAAAAAAATAAAAACCTCTGAACAATGCGGACCACATAAAGGGGCTGTGGGAGGAAACATGATTTTATTTCAGGTTCGGCTAAAAAGATAATATACGTTTACTTAATTATTCAAACAGATACTACTGAAATTTGAATGATCTCCTTATACGTTGACTACATGTGTTTACGTCTAGGAACTGGCAGTATGCTCTACAACAACTGAGATTATATTGATTTTTCAGTTGCGAGCTTTTCGTTCACGTATAGCAACTTCACAGTTGCACCTGCATATGGAGTTTATATCTCTCAGTTAAAACGGTACTCTTGGGCTTGTATAACCTTACAAGATTTTTAAAGGGAGTTTCCTGCTGTCAGAAAAGCTTCTCAAGATATGATTTCTGATGGCAAAACTTATGCTAACATTTCCGAAATTTTTCTGTTCATCTATTTGATTTGATTATGAAATATTCCTTTCACAAATGCCAATGAATATCTTACCACCACCATAACTAAAATTCGTTTTATACAGACTGCGACCACCACCGACTGTGAATAAGGGTTCAAATATTGGAACAGAAATTGTTTACCCTTCCGGAGCACCTTGCTTGGCTTTGTTTGGCTTCGTGTGAAGTGTTTCGTGTACTGCTGTTTGTCTTTATTTTCTCTTTTTATGCTAATGGTCTTATTTTGCACTCAGTTTTAACGATTTTTGTCTGTCCCTAACGGTGTCTTCCAATTCTTGTTAAATGATCCCAAAATCTCAATAACATGAAATTATTCAAAACATTCAAACCGAAGTCAATTGTTATTTTCACATCCCTGTCGCGAAATTTTGCAAATGTTTTCTGATATTTCCATCCTCCTTTTGCTAAAATGTCCTTAAAGGGCTCAGATTTAACCTTGGGTACTGATGTTGAAGCTGATCTTTTTAAATGCACGAAATACTGACTTGCATTATTTCTTTTCTAGATTCGTTCATGGCTGATTTTATCTATCGAGATATGATGCTACAAGGTATTTCCTCATGGAATTTTATAAAAATCAGTTTTAAATTCGAGGCATATAGTGCCATTCACGTTCATATAACTGTTTCATGATAAATCGCAAGCTATCAGAATAAGGAATTTTCTAAAGCAATTTCTTTGTACAAAAATATCAGTAGACTTTTAGAAGCAGATAGATAATAATAGTTTGTTTATCAACAAGTGAAAAAAAATTGCGGAAATCTTTACAGGGAGGATCATATTTTGACTACTTCTACAACTCCTCAGGTCTTGTCCTCTTATATCGTCTTGAAACATCGACAGATTAAATTGAAAGTTAGAAATATATAACAGAAATAGCGCCAATGTAAAGTAAATGTGTCAACAAATATGCAACTTCAATCTGGGTTCCAGGAAAATATTTGGAAAATATACCAGAAAGACACGTTCCACATCTTACACACATTGAAAACAAATATAAAAAGCTCAACATGCTCAAGGTAACGGCGTATAAAGCGCTTTTCTTGATTTACCTTCATTAGACACGATGAGGGTCAAAATAGGATGATCAGTCAAATTTTATGAATTTCTAGTTACATTGATGGCCCAAATGAAATCTACAGTTCATGCCGTTATGAACGCCAAATATAAAGATAACAATCAGGAAATTCACAAATAATAATGTTGGAAAGCAATAAAAATACATTACAGTACTTGAACACATACAGACCATACAACTCTTTATTTTTATTCTTTTATTGTTTTATTGTATGTTTTTACAGAGTAAACACAATTATTCAAATATCTTTGTTTTTTGCCTCACTACGTCGTCATTGATTTTTCTTAACTGTATGCCTGCCTTAGAAATGTCTTTTCCTTTCCACTTTAACAACAGCTTCCTGCAAATCATGATTAATTGTACATATGATTTACAAATCATTGCATTTTCTGGATATATTTTTGTACCATTTTCTTTCAAGTTTTAACTTCCTATTACAAAATTTTTTTGTATTTTTAAATAATTTCCTTTTTCAAATGACTTAAACGCATAGTAAATGTCTAATAGGTCAAAATAATTCATATTATTATCTTTTTTCTGAAGAATGACTTCACCTGCTTTAATATTTCATATTACACACCCCATACATTCAATAAAGCATCAATCTACAATAAACTTTTGATTTTTCCCCTTTTTGCAAACCTTTGATACAATTTACCTTTAGTTATTCAATCCCTGGAAACAATGACACTATTAAACCCAATAAATTGGCGACTTCTCTAATTGATGAACATATTTATAACGAGCCTTTTCGATTCTTGTATAAATAAACTTAATTCTTTTATTCTATAACAAAATTCTTTATTACTTTTCTTTTGTAATATGAAGCAATGTAATTGGATTTAATGAACTGTATCAGGTATATTTTTTGTACATTCATCAAATTTATAAGCAATTATTAATGAGACGTCAATGCATGTCCTATGCTTCTTTTTACAGTGCTGTTTTAAAATTGCACACTTTAAAGCGATGAAATCGTATAAACTGGTAAATTCATTCTTAATTTATTATGTTTTCTTAAGTCAAAAATAGGGAACATATAATTTCCCATAACCGAATAAACTACATCAATGACATTTTATCTAATAAAGTTTGTATTTTCTTTTCAATAACCAATTTTTTAATTACACTTATCTTTCTAATTAATGATTTATTTTCTACAGGAAAAATACCATATATAAACTGAATATAACAAGTGAGAGCAATTTTAAGAATTTTTCATTTCAAATAAAACTTCTCCATTCATGGAGAGTAAACATCAACTTTTCCTGTCTCAAGTGGGTAGAGTTTTCGGATGTATTTTTGCCTGTAACAAAAGCTAGGTAGATCAGAATTTCAAAACATTGTTTTCTGCTTTTTTAAATGTTCATATTGAAAGTCTGGTTTTTTTATAGTACCCAATTTCAAAGGTATATTGATTCCAAACTTCTGGGAAAAATGCTTTCCAAACCTGTAGGTAATAGATGAGGTTATACTAATATTATTATTAATGGCATAATTTTAAAAAAATGTGCATATTTTGTATGAATATACAAAAGTCATATTTCAGTTTTTAAGAACATTTGTTTTAGTTTAA
The DNA here is from genome assembly GCA_034783895.1 of Geukensia demissa. Taxonomy (NCBI): domain Eukaryota; kingdom Metazoa; phylum Mollusca; class Bivalvia; order Mytilida; family Mytilidae; genus Geukensia; species Geukensia demissa. Next base: position 14,101 of record JARWCS010378083.1, read on the forward strand.
TTAAGGGGCAAAATATGACCCTTCATGATCCGGTTGCTTGAGCGTTTTCTTCTCTGGACAAGTTTGTAAACCACTATACTCTATGTCAGGCTTTTTTGGAGTGCGATTCTCGAGCGTTATAAAATCTGCCTTTGTATTTGTTTTTAATCAAATGAAAGAATTATTCCACAGTTAACGGTTTATTTTTCCCATTATGAAATAACGTTTTACATACTATTATCTGCCCTTGAATTTCTCTACGGAGATTTAACATTTAGGATCAGCCGTCTTCGTTTTGGGCGTGAGCGCTAAGGTTTGACCTAAATAAAGTTATTCAAAAAAATTCGCACATTTCTTTTGTAAGGACCTTTTCTTGCGATTCATATAAATAGAATTACTTTTAAATTTACATTCAGTTGAGTCTAAAACCCAATTGAATGTTATCTAATCCAAGTTTAATTACTAAATTATTACACAGCATTGACAATGTGTACTCCCTGTCTTGCGCTAGCGTGTGCAAAGAGCCACTTCCGGCAAACAAATGGCTGACTTTACAATGTTAAATCCCCGTAGAGAATTAAAAACTCGGCGCAGCTTAAAATGCATCGTTATGGCCAAAAAGTGTCATTGCAACTTACTTGCACTTCTTTCAATCTACAAAATAAACACTTTGTTATAAGAATACGGCGGATGGTTTTTCTTTCATAACATTTTTACCCGTTCCAACAAACTCTAACATAGAGTATAGCTAGGTTTCTCCTCATTCTGGCGGATTGCAGGACAATCAAATCTTAAGCTTCTATGTGGCTATATCTACCGCCTCTTAACCTACTTCTTTCATCATTATAAAGTTGATCCTGCCTTTTTGCATGCGGTCCTTTTATTTTAATTTCTCCCATGCCACCTAAATACATGTATCAATGGCCGCTTCCTTAACTGTTTTCAGTCACACAATGTATCTGCTTGCTGCGGCTTTATCTAAAGATTTATGTTGGGGAAATAACTAATAGGTAACGACATTTCCATGTTTCAGGGGAGCTCCACTAATTACAACCGCTTTCGTCCCAAATTTTGCAGGGAAAATAATAAAAAGGTCACAATATTTGTTCAAGGAGTGTGCGTATCTTTATAAAAGTTTAATATTTGTTGATGAAATGCTTTTATCTGTTAGCCTTTATCTGTTTCAGTCCTTTGGTGTTCTTTTTGCGCATGCTATGAAATAAGAATCGAATCTGTGAAGAAACTGAACTTAGAGCGGCTCTCGGAGCAGTTACGTTTTGAATTTATAAAATTAAGCTTTGTTAGTCAAATATGAATTAAAATATGAAATTTTCACAGTTCATATCATACACCCAATACTTAATATCAGTTTGTATAATTGCTGACGATCGTTTGTTCAGCGTTAAACTTCTAGTATTAGTCAGCAAATTTAAAAATATAGATGTTTATTTTTAAAAAGTTTTGCACTGTATGAAATAGACTGTTAATAGATATACAGTTGAAATAAACAATAAAAATGGTTTAATGACAAAAAAATGATTAATTTGTTAAAACTTGTTTTGTTAAATCCAAATTATTTACAAAAGAGGACATTTAACTGACACAAAAAATTCTTACAAGAAAACATTCAATTAGTTCAAAAAAATATCAAAAAATGATATTGAAATCAAAACATGTTAAATGCGGCACATGAACATTTTAGTTAAAAGCAAAACGGATTTTTTGAATATGCAATTCATCAAACCCTTGAACAAAAAGTCATCAAATACAGTGTTCTATAAATCTTTAGATTTTTAATTCTTATTATTGTGCTGATTTAATTCACCGTTTTACCGCTACCTCTGTATAAATTTAGTTCTCTCTCTTAAAAAATCCCACATATAATGCTCATTAAGATGGTTCCATGTAGAATACCCATGTGAACGATAAAAAGTGCAAAGTCCAAAGAGACAAGACAAATTTGAAACAAACTAAAAGATAAAACGTAAACAAAAGGAACAAAGGCTTGGAATCCATGAACTCCTTTACAAAACAGGAGTGGGATCAGGTGCTCATGAAGGGTACGCAACACCCGTCGTGGAATACCTAAACTCTAATCTGGGTTAACGTCAATGCGAGAAGAGGTCAACTTATTTTTGTACTATTGGTAACAGGTCCATAACTACACTGATACCATATGGATCAACCAATTCGTGATGGCGACAATACAATTTTAAGGACGACGTTAACCTTGATTCGATATATACTTGTAGTAATTTATGAGACAACAGCAATGCTCTATTCAGAACATCCTGATACTTCGATCAGACAAGAGCGTATCTAATCAATTGCGAAACATAAACCCCATAGACAGGGGAAGCATGAATATTGCCACATTGCCACATAAATCTGGGAAGTTTACAATAGGAAAGTTAGAGTCATCCCGTTTGACGTAAATCTTAGAACCAAGTTTTCCCTCTTGGTCAATTTCGAGGAATAGAAATGCTGATAATGTATGATTGTCTTTGAGATGGTCATTTAAACTGTTTAAATTACAAACATCAACAGGTTGCCTTAAGCCTTCAGGCCTTCATTAATAAAAAATATATTCACACCCTAATTCAAACTGTAAAAAGCAAAAAAAATATATATTCAAATTCAACAATTATCGGAAAATATGTAAATAATGTATAAAAATCAACATTTAACATAAAAACAAAGAGAATCACTGGATTGCAGTTTCCTGTATTGGGACTGGCACAAAAGGTATTTGGCGTGGTTAAACATGTTTGTGAGTACTCACTTTTCTCCTTTAGCTGGGGACTAATGTGACAAAACGACATGAAAACAAATTTAAAAAAAACAAACTGCAAAAGAATCAACTTTTGTGTCGATGCATATAGCTCAGACAATTACAAGAAACAAGAGACAACAAGATGTACCGACCTAGAAAAGAACTCGCTGTTTCTCACACCTTATTCAAAATTTAAACACAATTGGTAACATACCCGGTTCTCGTAAGCTTAGATGTCAATTGTAATACGTCCGGCTGGATTTGGTGTAAGATATCATTTATGTCCAAAAAGCCATGGTATTGTGCAAGTACCATTTAGGAAAAAAATGTTACACAATATTGACTTAAATATTGATTTTGAGAGTCATTGATGATTATCCATTTGACTTCCTAAAAAATCCGATTCACCGAATCTCTGCTGACAAAAAGTCTATTGAAATTGAAAAAATAAAAATGTTTTAAAAAGATTGTTATTATATATTTTAATAAGTTCAGGAATACTCATACTCATAGTCGTATAAGGAACCCAGTTATAATGTTTATAAGTGTTTGGTATTTATCTATTCCAAACATCTATAAAATATTCATAGTCGCTTAGGTTTTCACCATGTAAATAATAATGTTTGTTATTAACAATGCATTTTGTGTCTGCATATAAAGCTGCCAATATATGATTTAGTCTGCTGTAGAACTGTTGTCATCGGAACCTTGATTGATCATTGTGTTTTTATTGGTTTCGCTCAAAGACATATAACCTTTCACCAGTTTAGCATTGAAAACAGAGTATACGAAGACCGAGATCCAAACATAGGAAAGGATTTACCCAAATCTAAAACAAATCAAAATAGGAAGCAAAACCCGACGGTAAGGAAAACTACTAAGTGCAATACGTTTCGAAGCCTTTTCGTTTTTTCAATACTTTAGAATTTGAGGGGGTAACATACACCTAAGGGAAATAACTCTGAAAGATCATCTAAACGTTTTAATCAAGTAATATTTTATATTAAAATTAATGCATCTCAG
>JARWCS010378084.1:0-10019 GCA_034783895.1 Geukensia demissa
ACAATAACGTATGTCCATCTCAATCGTTTTTCCGTACCCTTATTAAAATACAAAATTACCAATGTTAAAGAAATATGGAAATTTAAATCGTCGATTTTCAAGCCTCCGCAAGTTTTTGTCTAATGTTCGTCAATATCTTGTTTTGCCATAGATTTACAACAGACGTCATCCCACTGTCGTAACTATTTTCAGTTTCTATGAAAATAAAAAGCTATAGGGTAAATGTCAGAGAAAGTGCTTACCTATCAGTAGCACCTGAACTTATCGTTATATTTTTAGGAGTCGTGTTTTTCAAGCTCAAGTTTTTAGTTTAGTTTACTGTGTTTGTCTTTCCTTTTATTTTATTGGCGATTGTGTTTTGTGTATTTTGACATATAAAGATATATTATTTTTTAAACCTAATGTTAAACGTCAAATGTCGTGTTTATAAACTAGTGAAAACGTCTAACATTATGTTTTCGTAAAGTGATGTAAAAGATTAAATGTAGTTGCGGCTGTTATAATTCCTATGTCACATTTAGGTGAAAACCGGGACCATAGTAAAAAAGACGAGACCATAGTAAAATAAACATTCAATAATACAGGTTGAAAGTGAAAAGAGACCGCACTCCAACGAAGAAAAAAACATAGGGTATTTAAATATCTAGAGATCTCCACAAGGCCTTCAACAAGAGTGGAATTATTTTCTCCTTAATATTAACACGTGATACTTGAAAACGTGATAAATTATGTTTTCTTTGTCTAATGTCGCTATTTCTGTTTTTAATTTACTTCTTACAAATCAAACTTCAGTGCTTCAGTAACGCTTTGATGATATGTTGTAAACGGCGGTTAAATTGATTTTATGACTGAAAAAAGTCAGTTAAAATTACATTCATATAAAATATAAAATAATCATTTGTACTGTTTCAAAGAGGACATGACCTTTTACACCCTAGGACAGAATCACAAATATTTATTTAACTCACTTAGGTAATTTAGTCTTTAGTTTTGGAGGCAGATGTGGGCACATTCAGATTGCACTAAGACATAAAAGTAATATACCAGTGTATTATAAGCAACTTGGTACACTGAGCTTACATTCGTTCTTTGTGGTTTAATCTAGATTGATGATATAATAGTTGAGTATATTATTTATCTCTTTAGATTTTTATAAAAAGCATGTAATTCGTATCATGAATGTGATTATTAACATCGAAGTTAATGAGCATCAAAGAGTTTAAGTCATCATGATCACTGCAAACATTTTATGGACGACACTTCGATATTGTTGAAACATCCATTTCCCAAACGAAGACGGTTCTCTTGCAGAAAATTAAACATTAAACGTCTGCTGGTTTTCTCTACAAGGAATATGAGTCCAGTGTAGAATACCCATGCAAGAGATCAAAGGTGCATAGTCCAAAGAATCTGTAATACAACATATTTTATAGTTGTTATCTTGCTTAGGTCTAGTAACTTCGAGTTAATTCAGGAATCTCCGAATCACACTGGTCTGACATACCCTTGATTTGAAAATGAACAAGACGATCAATTTGGACATGTTTTAAAGCGATATAACTTCCAGGGAATATTATAAAATAAACGGTGTGGCAAGATTGTCCATGAGACAGCCATTCACCAAGTAACAGTCGAAAGTAAACTTCTACAGTTCCAATTACGGCCTTAAATCTAATGCACTAAATTATTGATCTCACTCATAAACCGAAATATAAATCCATGGCTGTTCATTTGTGGGGAAGACACATCATATATGTAAACTTTAAACTAATTTCCCATCCGTCATTTCCACATCACACGACGACTCATTACTTCAAAATCGCACAAAGTTTTAAATAATGTAAATAGAATTCACAAATCAAACGACAGATTAGTACATAAAAATAAAGAAAGACAAGTCAAGTAATACGCGATAAAAAATTTGCACACTAGACACTACACAAAAATAAATAATTATTGAGTTAAAAAAAACATAAAAACGAGGATCAAGCCCATGTGATTCAAGGAGTAGAAACAGCTCCTGCTTTACAAGTCTCTCCCGTCGTATAAATGGTACACAGACAAATGAGCCACGTATATCGAATGAAATTGACATGAATTTCGCGCGATAATTTCTACACGATTTAATAAAAAATCGATCAGGGAATGTAATTCGTGCGAAAAGAATTCGGAAGAAATTCATGTCATTTTCTGTAAAATTTGCATGTGATGTGAAATTTTTCGACATTTTTTATGTGAAATTTCAATTATTTGACGAAATATCACATTCTAGTAACACCAGTTTGATGAGAAAAATGTTAACATCAAATTCATATCAAAATATATACGTGTGAAAATGACACAAAAAAATTCATATAGATTTCGTCTGTATTTTCTTGCTAAAATGATATGAAAAGATTTTCACACTAAATGCATATGTAATTCGTGAAAAAATGATTCGGAAAATTTTACGCATCATATTCATGCTGTGTATTCAAAGTTAAAGGGTTATTAAAAATGGTGAAAAGGTAAATGACTTGAATGGGGTTACGACAGTGGGAACATTCCTATCGTCATTGACAGCCTTGAAGTTGTATTATAAGGACCGCTATGAAATCTACTTCATACAAAAAAGAATAACGCAAAGAGGAGCACATATATTTCACTTGGAGTACTGGAGATCTGGAGATCTATTGAAACAGTGATATATTTGTTGTAAATAAATTAATTCAAGCATCTTCCAAATGTAAGTTTTAGAGTATTGACTATTGATTCGAAACTGCAATCAAAGTTTTGAAGTTAGATATCTGTTTTGTCAATCTTTTATTGGTAGATAATCTTCGGCATTTTTACCGAAAATGTGAAGAATTTTTCACTAATGACTGTTTTTTTTTCAATAAATCTATTAATAATTTCACTTCAAGGAACCAAATTGTAGTTAAATGTAATATGGACATAAAAACTATGTTTCGAATATTGGTTGTTGTGAGATTTGTTCTCGTTTGGTATCTAAGGAATTCGGAGAGTAATTATGAAAAATTATGTTGATACCAAGGAATACATGTGACAATCTAAAAGATGAATATGTATTTAATATGAATCTACATTATTGACGAGGATCGATGTAAAAGGTACAATAAATATGTCATTTAACTATGTTACAGCTACGATGTTGTGGTTCAGAGTTAGTGAAAATATAGGACATTTGTAAAAAAAAAAGGTGAAATAACCTCTGTTTTTCTCGTGGTTGTAGTGCAGTCTCTCTGACATTTATCCCATATCTTTTTATTTTCATAGAAAACTAACAGATATATACGCCATGCATCATCATATTGACCTCAGATATAAATCCAAATGAAAACGTTGTCTATTTATGAATGAAACAGCACACAAAACACTACACAGACAACTCAAGCTTGACAAACAGGAACCATAAAAACATATCTGCAAAAAGCTCTCTAATATGGTAAGCGACTCTTACCTCATCGTTGGCCTCTGCCGTGAGTAAAAGATTGAAAAAATCTGGAGTTAATAGAAAAGTTATGAATAGTTCAGTTAAAAGTAAGGTTTTATCTCGTTCAGACAAGAAGGGCCTTATAATTATCCTGACTCATCTGATAATGCCTATTTTGATTCTCATAAGCGAAAAGACTTTCGTTTCATACCTGGGCCTTCAGGACCACCTAAGTAAATCCCTAGTCTTGTAGTGGGGTTATATAATTTATATGTATGTTGTTTTCCAAGAAAAAAATCTAAGAAAAAAGGCAGACAGAAATCGTACAATCAGAAGACAGACAAGATCATGGCCAACAAAGAAGAATAGAAAGACAAATAAAGTATATAACACAATTACCGAACAAATCAACATAGTACACACAACTCTACACTGAAAACTAAAGCTAGAGTAACACGAACCTTACAAAAACCAGGGTGAGTTCAGGTGTTCCGGAAGGGTTAACAACTCCTGTTCCACTAGCGGCCCCGGCATGTAAATCAGAAGACAAAGCCGGTGTAAAGTCACACACGGTATAGGAACAGTCACGACAGCAGGAAGATATTCATTGCCATTAGTAAAATGAATATTTCGTATTTATAAATCAAATCATAGTGACGACCGAAAAATTTCAAGATAAAGGACTTTAATACTTTTTTGAGAAACCCTTGGTACAGTAGCTTTCCTGTCAGCAGCAACCATTTATCAATAAAATCCTGATAGGAAGCGCGCGCCCTGGAGTAGCGTATCAACTGAGAAATATACACTCGGTATACAGGTGCTGCTGGAATGTTTCTGGAAATGAACGGATATTTTACAATGGGAAAATCAATGCCATCTCTCTTGTCGTAAAGTGTTGTTCTTAACCCACCTTTACTGTCAAAATTCTAGGTGTAAGTTAGAAGTATTCAGTGAAAGAACATCATCTAAATCAAGGAACGTGAAACCAAAAGATTGAGCCAACTTTTTCTCTTTTCTCTGCAGAAGGCTCTTTATTAAGTCGGCTTTACACAAAGAAAGGAATAAATCGTCGAGAAGGGATGCAAAGTTGGTCCACATTGGAATACCGACAGTCTGTTGAAAAGCACGTCCGCCAAAATGTCATCTTCAGAGTACTTTTTATTACAATAAGAGTCCCTTCCCTGGAACAAAATATTTGTAGATGCGTTTACCATGTTTGAATGGGGAATAATAGTATATAGGGTTTTATAATCAAATGTATTGATGCCGCTGCAAGAGGAATTTGACCTTGATTGGAGACATTCAAACAGATCTTTGGAATTTTTAAGAATCCAGATTTGATTCACGCCACCTCTAGAATGGCTTGTTTCACAGTAACTCTAGAGCCCGTTCTTTACTTTTCTATTTGTGTTTCATCTTTGTCTTGTCTTTGGATTTGCCGTCTCTGTCAACATGTTCTCATTCGATTGACCTGTTGGTTTTCTCTTTTTTCCCCTTTTAGCTTTGGCAGAAACCATGCCAATCCAAAGGGTTTTCCATTGGCTGTAGAAATCTTTTGTGAGTTTTCTATGTGCTCAACAACATATTTGACAGAGGCTGTGGTGTTCAATCTCTTATACAAAGGTTGATGGGTAATCCTTAATTATACCACATCTATTAACACCGGAAGTGAGGGGAATTTGCTGTTGAGATTGTATTGTGTTGTGCTTGAACATATGATTTCTTGATTTTTGCTGCAATTTTACGCTTAAAATAAGGAAATCTATTCGTATCTAATCATCATTGGTAAACCTGTATTTTATTTCAGGTTGCAAGCTACAAGATTTCTGCTTTTTTTTCTTTTCCTTTATAATGTTACAGAATATTCAATATGACACACTATAAGTAATTGTTGGCAAGAAGATGTGATGATGTGTTCAGTCGAGTGATTAAGACATTCAATTATGATCTTGCAATATAGCCATGAACACAAAAACATTCGGTCAGTGCCCGAGGCTAAATTGATTAATTCCTATTACGGTTTTCGGTCTAATTTGCAGCTATATTGGAAAATGCTTTTAAGATGTGTCAAAACCCTGTCACATGATGGATTTCCATGTAAGTTTGTCTTAAGCTTTACTTTATCGCACTAAGATCATGATTTGTTTATTTATGTTTCTTTGATATTCAATAATACCCTTTTTCTATGAAGTTCACTAACTTTTTTGTATAATGAATCAGCACAATTCGCAAATGGAGAGTCATGTCGTTTAATACTTATTTTAGAAGTAAATATTTTTTTTTTAATAGTAAATTTTGGAGAAAAACTAGAACTTAAAAAACAAATAAAATATTGCACTTGTAGTTGTCCCTGCCGTCGGATTTGGCTTTCCATTTCAACTTGTTGGGATTTGAGTGCTTCGTTTGCTATGTTTGAATATTTGACGGCTTATCTTTCGAATGCTTCTGATGAAAAGTTACTTCATTATTGGTAATTTTGTATCATGATATACAAAACAATGTCCAAAAGAACGGAAAACAAACAAAACACAAACAGCACTACAAAAAATAACTAAAGTAAGCAATTATTTAACAAGAACTACGGTCTAAAAGTACTGCTGACGACTTAACCATTCCTTTCATGGCAGTATAAAAACATGTCTGTGAGCGTTCAACCCCGTCATTAGCTGAGCCAGCGATGTGACAAAACGACCAAAATAAACCTCAAAACCAACTGTATGAGTCCATACATGTAAGGAAGAAAATTAAAAAGGCTTTAAACCAACACTTCTCCATCATTTTCAACGTTAAAGACCAGGAAACTACCATAATTTTTCTGAAATCCTAGAAAAGCAGTCATTTTTACACTTCCGTCATAAAAATAAAAACAGGGTTAGGGTTTATATCTCAAGCTTCTATGCAAGAGATAACAAGAAAAGTACCTTCTGTTACTAACCGGAAGATAACCCTTATTGATAAATTGATTCAAGTAGTTGATATTTTCTAATGGGCTGTGTTTAAATTAACGAGCTTTTGCGAGATTTTACAACATTTTCATAAAAGATTGAACGTTATATTCCTTGTCTTCAATATTTTTAGATGCCATCAAACTTTAAAATCTATGAAAAAATATAGTAAATGTTATTAGTGATAGTTTCGGAACAGGTTAATGTAGAAAACAGGTTGGTACAACTCTCTCTCTCTCTCTCTCTTCCAGTATTGATACCTCAATACTAATGAGTTTCCAACGAAATCTGGGAAAACAGACTTAAATGAAATTCATTGTTTTAAATCCTGTTTGGTTTTGTATAAACTCTGCTAGATTGCTGATTGTGAAAATACAATATTTATTGATTTATTGATATAGTAATTAATTTATTAATTCAAAGCTCATAACCGAAACCTAAATTTGACATTATTTATATACTTCTATTTTCTTCCCATGAAAACAGTCAGTTTTAATAAAACAATTTCAAACTTGAATTACTATAAGGATATATAAACAATGTGTTTTTAAACGAATGATAAATGGCGAATATGGAATACAAAGTAAAAACATCAAGATATTAGCTGTTTAGTTTTTTGGTAAATATTTGAAGAGAGAGTCAATGCTGATAACAAAATCATCGTATTCAAAGATCTTACAAAGTAAAGTAAGAATACACTTACAGGCAGTTCATTCAAGACATTGATCAATTTTTACGGATTTTACAAGTCTTAGAGTAGTGCAAATTAAATGTCAATCAGATTAGATTGTGTAAAACTTATATCATATAAATACAGACAGTTATATAAGCCAAATAGCCCGTCTTGCTACATGTAGAAATTTGGCAGGTTTCCTCCTTTTGCCAGCATAATTATTATTATTATTTATTATTACAATGCTTATATAGCGCTTATATAAGTGAACATTACTCTAAGCGCTTAACAATTCATATATAATGTAGTACGTTATATACAAAATACAAATTAGTGAGACTAGCAGGCGATTTGCAATAAAAGATAAGAATAGGAATAAATATGAATACATGAAAAATATAAAAATTTAAAAAATTCAATATAAATTAATTTTCTAATAATACGATAAGGCCGATAATTAAAAGTTAATAAAACTTACAAACAATAATACTAAAATCTGATAAAAAGACTCTCATGATTAAAGCAAAAATACACTTGTTGGACATCATCTGACATGATTACAACTGTCAAATTTCTTCTTGATAATACTTATGTACAATATGGCAGCAAAGTTGGAGGAAAGTTGGCATGTCAATGGGCACAAACTGTGCTCCTCTCATTTCAGATTTATTCTAATATTGTTAAGAAATACAGTTTATGGCAAACATTCTAAAAAATTTTTTTCCAAACAGGATTTGTTTTAGCTTTAAACAATCCAGAGTTTCACAATATTTCAAAAGAAATTTAGCAAAAAGAACTTACTTTAAATAAATCTAATACCAGAATGTACACTTTTTTTTAGATTGTGATTCAAAAATTAAATAAGTTGTTTCTGTACTAAAATTTATGAACAAAAGACATTTTTTCACAGTATACATCTTGCTGGTATAACCATTTATATGTATTGATTAAAAGGATTTAATACCAAATATGACTGCAAATGTAGAATTCTGATAAAATTTGTTATATCTCACCTATGTGTTTGATGTTTATTTTTGCTAATTTTATGTGGAAATTAAATTATAATTTTCTTTTCGACTAGTTTTAAAGGCAGCTATTTTCCAGGCTATTTTAAGACATATTCACTGCTTTTGCACTACAAATTACAACACAGAACATGTTTAAGCTAATGATTTGTCAAATTTAGATCATACATGGTTTTTTTTATAAATTACAGCTGATATTCTTCACTGTTTATTTCTAATATTAGGGCTAAACTTGCATACTAATTGGTAATTTTTGAACATACTATTAACTGCAAAGATCAGGCCCCTTTGAGGGTCCATATCTCAAAAAACCCCATGGTGAATTTCTCTAATTTTAGGTCAGAAACAGTCTCAATTTATTTCAAATATACAACAAATACGAAGAAAATAAAATTTTAGGACAAATTTGGTCTTCTCCAGATCTAATGTTTTTTTTTTAATGTATGACATTGTGTAGAGAAGCTTGATGTCTTATCTTCAGGAATCTCTCCCTGAGCTTGCTTTCTTTAACTGTAAGCATTCATTATAGAGGTATTTTCTTTTTGCACATGCTATTATCATGAATTTTTTTAGCATATTTATTGTAATTCTGGTACTCTCTAGTCTAGTCATGCTAGAATCTAGTCCGATTAGACGAATTTCTGGGTGATTTTATAGTTGTCAGTTTATGCTTTTGTTTTATTTTTTTCCTTTGACAACTCAATGGAGATGTCTCATGTGCCAGTCCCAAGCCAGTAATTTTGGTTATAGGTTTGTTTTTGTGATATATATGTTTTGTTACATGTAGATTTTTTATAATATTCAGGTAGGAGAAGTATTATTTAAGGTATTCACATTTTTTTAGGGCAAATTACAGCTTTTTATAAGGAGAATTCCATCCATGTGAAAGGCCTTGTGGTGCAGTGCATCAAATCACAGAAAACTCCTGGTACCCAAATAAAGACATGATGCATCATGTAGGGAGGCTTTGTACGCTGACACCACAGGCACTTGGGGCATTTGAACCCCCCACCCCCTTTTTTTCTTTGTGGTGTAAAAATTATGTGCTTATAACAAATATTACAGCATCGAAAAATACAGCGGGTCCCTTGGTCTTTTAGTGGGAGAAGGTAAGTAAGCTTTTGATTTTTAAACAGTTCAATTTTGAAGGATGTAATAGAAACCTTGAAAAACCGGAAATGGCATTAAATTTCCATTGGTTTCCCGAAAGTTATTTCATGTTTTGTCGAACATGATCCTGTTTTCTTCTTGACTTCCTTCAAAATTGATCACAAATCAAAAGCTTTCCTACCCTCTCTCTTAAAAACCAAGCGACCAGCTGCATTTTTCAATTCTATAATCATGATAATATTAGATAAAAGCATGTTATTTTTAGAGCATAATTTAAATTTTTTTTTTTTATTTAAAAAATTGAAAAAGGGGGTTTGATGCCCCAAGCACCTGTGGCTGACACTACAATAATAAGTAACGGTAAAGAATGCAATTGTCACTAAGAGCACATCACTAATATCTGATGGTGGTCTTTTTTTTGAAAAATTCACATGCTTCCAATTCACTCTGAATTACTTCCCTTGATTTAAAACTACATTGTATGGCTCTCAGCTCTATAAGATGCTATGGGAGTACCAGCAAGGATATTATACATCCCTGGTACCACTAACCATTTTGCATATGCCCCAATAAACAACTTCACCTGTGCAACGATTTAGATATTTACTGTCTGAAGGTCTTTTCGCATCCTGTCACTAATTGGTATGATTTAATTAGGTCTACAGGTAAAAATTGTGATAATTATTCAAAAGCCCATAGACTGTAATGCTGGGACTAAGAAACACAGGGATATGTAACTCGGGTCAATATTTCACAAGCCTCGCCGTTCCATGTTACCTGTACACGACTGGATTTTTGAGTGATTTCTTTGTTGAAACATAGTCAACTTGTGC
>JARWCS010378105.1:0-10018 GCA_034783895.1 Geukensia demissa
GTTTTTACTTGCCATTTTAGGAGGAGGATTCAATTAAGGTTTATCAGAACCAGAACAATACTAAAAAAGAACAAAATTTAGTTTGCAACCAACGGTTTTCAAGAAAACCAAATCCAATTTGTAATGCTGACCGCGAATAACATAAAGGGAGCAAGATTTATTAAAAATCTTTTCTGGGATGTCACAACTCCCTTAATAATATCGATAATGCTTTAGGTTTATTTTTGCATTAGAAGTAGTAGAGCAATCTTTGTATTTATATATACAGATTGTTAAAGGTCATTTATTATCATTGTCGAGGTGAAATAGAGAAATTCCATTGGTCAACCGAATGCACATAAATACTCATGTACAGTGCTCTAGAGCTACCTGTCCCTGTTATATACAGTGACCTAGAGTTACCTGCCCATATGATTTATTTTAGGCACGTTTGTTGTCTTTTATTGATTTTCTATAATTATATGGGTCAGCTGTCAAATAAACGATTGCATGTTTGTGTATCGTAACGTTTAACTTATCATCAATCGTCATGATGAAGGATGCTTTGCAAGCAGCTAAAGGTATTGAGACAACTTAATATTTGAAAGTATATCAAATATATACTTGTAAAAATATTTAAAGGATAAAAAATATTTTGTTCAAAATGTTTCCATTAATCATGTTTTTCCGGGAAAGTATTTTTCGTGTTATATTTTCTCAACATTAAATACTTTGAAGGTATAAAAGACAGTTTTATTGTGTTAGTTTTATTGGAAATTATGTTAGTTATATTACTTCCGTGTTTGTATTTTAGTCTGATATAACGATGACTTATTTGAATTTTATCAACGGTCAAACCAGGTCACCAAATATGTTTATATTACACACACAAGCGGTTAAGTTGTTTACTGCTTAATCCAACAAATACACATCAAATATTCTGCAAAACGACACATGATAATATCGTTTTACGCAAAGAAAGTCCTGAAATGATGACTTATTTGGTCTCTTCGATTGTTCAACCTAATAAATCATAATATCAGGACTTGTTTTTGCGTATAACTCCACCTACGAATCATACACAAAATTTCCACCCTTTGAATAAAAGCTACATATATTTTTATTATTTTTTTATCCTTTTAAGCTACACGGTCTGAATTAGCCAATAATTTGTGTCAGACTGCTTTGTCATAGGAGTTATTGGCTGCAACATTAACGGAATTAGGAATTGTCCCCGTCAGGATTCTGTGTTTACAAAATATTTCTCCCTTGAGCCAGTCTAATGATGCAAAAAGAACCTCAGATTTGTACATTACTTGATAAAACAAGAGTGGGATCAGGTGCTCTTATAAACTGCACTTAAATAGCAAAAGAGCTTAACAATAAAGAGGTGCCTTAGCCATGCAGTAGATCTGTTTAAATCTCATCGTGGTCAGTTATTTGTTCTTAAGAATTTTTATACCGTCAAAAGTGTAAACATTCCCGTGGGGACCGCAACTGAAATGCAGAGTGAACAGTCTGTGTGTGCTATACGAATACATTTTTTTGAATTTTTTATTATGATCTAGTTTTAATGGGCGTAGCTTTCCAAACGTTGTATAAACTTTTGCATATCTCTTAAAAGTTTATTGTAGATTACTCATGTGAGAGATCAAAAGAGCATAATCCAAAGAGATAAGACAAACTTGAAACATTCTAAAAGATAAAACAAATACAAAAAAGAACAAAGGCTTCAAACGCCTTTACAAAACAGGAGTGGGATCAGGTGCTCTTATAAACTGCACTTAAATTGAAAAAGCTCAACAATAAAGAGGTGCCTTAGCCAAGCAATAGATCTGTTTGAATCTCATCGTGGTCAGTTATTTGTCGTAACAATTTTTCTGCCGTCACAGATGTAAACATTTCCGTGCTATCGCAACTGAAATGCAAAGTGAACAGTATGTGTGTGCTATACGAAGCAGTTTGAATTAGAGTATATGGAGACTTGCAGAAATCAAACTAGCTTTGTAAATTTTATGTATTTGATGGGACTTTCTGGTCCGTTTAATTATGCCAACTTTACTGTGAGGGATACTGATTAATTATCTCACAAGAATTTGAGAGAAATATTTTGCTTTTATTTTCTTTATTTGTTATAATAGTTAATTATATAGCACATAACGTCATCTTTAAGAAAGTATTGTTGTGTTTATGATAATATAACTGAAGTTGATTATCTTCCTGAGCCGAATTTTGTTTATCATAAGATTCCACAATGTTTTCTTTAAGTTGGTCTTGCTAGCTAATAATTAACCAGAATGGCAAATTCGACTTAGTAGCAACACAACGGTTTGTGAGGGATGGTCGACGAAAGGAAATATTGAATTATATAAGGCTTACAATGGAAATAATTGACCTTAGAAAGAAGAAAAATAAAAGTAAAATTATAAAATCTCTCGAGCCAAATGAAGTCTATATTATATAAATCATGTTGCTTTTAAAACTAATGACGCTGCAATAATATCATACTCTGCTTTGGTATAGGATCCGTGGTTTTAGTTTTTTGGCTTTAAGTGTAGTGTTTTGCCTACTATTTTCTTTCGTTTCATTTTGTTAGCCATGGTATTATCTGTCTTCTGACTTGACGATGTGCACCTTTTGGTATCTTCGAATTCCTTTAATATCACAGGTTAGTCCTTTTTTAATAAATGGCTATAGGTAAGTATAAGAACTGGTTGCCTCATTGTTTGGGCACAGAAAATGTAGAAGATGATTTGAATGCTTCTTTTGCATTGTTTAGGTCATGGACTTCCTATGTTTTGGTTCTAATGCTACTGATGAGAGGTTACTCCTTAAAATGCACATATAGCATACAGAAAATTCCCCATATTTATTCAACGTTGGTAATGTTGTATTTTGAAACCACTTGGTATATGCATCTGCCGGTGAACCAGAGGTCCCCGAGGGTACTCACCAGCCCAGTTGTCAGACTTGTCTGACATGAAATTTATCAAACAATGTTTTACATGAATGTGCTGTATTTGTTTAAATTCTAAAGATATTTCGGAAAGGCCTCGAAAAATATTGCAATTAGTAGTTATCACTGCTGTCGGATTTGGCTTTTCATTTCGATATGTTTGGATTTGCGAACTTATTTTGCTATATTTGGATCTTTGACTTCTTATGTTTTGATTCTAATTCTGCTGATGAGACTGGTGTTACTCCTTAGGAATAGGAAAGCTTGAAATCGCATATTGTGAAAGATTCTGTAATTTATATGATTTGGATGACTGTCTCATGGACAATCATACCACATTTGTTTATTCTATATTTATTTGATTAATACTTAAACATGTTAAAATCGTCGTCCAGCATCAAAGCCAAATTTTGTAAATATAAATTAAATTTTTCTATCGTTGAAATTGGCAACACTTATATCATGAGTTATAAACTTTCAAAATACATAATTACCAAATGTTAAATAAATTTGGAAAATTTAGGTATGCTATATGTACATTTCATGGAGTAACCTCTCATCAGTAGCATTAGAACCGAAACATAGGAAAATTCAAATATAGCGAAAGAATGGGAAGCCAAATCCGACGGCAGGGACAACTACTAAGTACATTACTTTTTGAGGCCTTTCCGTATTCAATTCTTCTTTAGAAATGCGCCATTTCATTACACTAAAACCAATTAAGGTAGAATAAACTCATTCGAAGCCTAACAACAAAATCTGAAATTAATCTAAAAAAATTCCCCAACACAACAAATATAATTTGATTTTAAAAACACTACTTTAATAATATTATTCAGAAATTATATGAGTTCGATATCACATAAAACAAGCATCAAAGAAAGACTTACAAGTGTTTAATCAAGCCAATGAACACTAGTGAATTATAGTACAAAAGACGGAAGTTGATCGTAGGAAAACCAACATATCACCTTAATGACGATAACTGTGCAACTTTAACTAGAGGTATTCCGTTTCAAGGTGGCATTGTTGAAGATTAATAAGGTTTATTAATATGGTTATGTAATGTTTCTTTTGATGTTTGACCACAGTCAAGTTAGAAATAAAAAGGCATATAACAATACTAAATGGCCAATGAAAATGACTTCTTCAAATCCTGAAAGAACTAATTTTACATGGGCATAGGTGTTGATATGAATGTCACATCATCCGTAAATCCACAGTAGATAGATTTCGGTTTCTGTGTTTGGCCCTCTCGCTTCTCATCCTGCTTCTTAAATGATAAGGTTCATAGTTTAGTCGTGCTGTTATCGGCTGTTAGCCTAAACTGTATTCCAACAATATGATCATTTTTATATGTTCATGGTACACAGCTAAACGTGCTACGCATAAAAGTTGTATGAATTTGACACGGATTTCATGTCAAAATTTTTACACCAATTTACAACAAATCAAGCAGCATATGTAATTCGTACTAAGAAATTCGCAAAAATTTTGTGTCATTTTCTTGTCAAATTTGCATGAATTCTTTCTTGTATATGATGTGAAATTTTACGACATGTTTTCATGCATAAGGTATTATTTGTATGATATATCACGTAACTAAGCATGAATTTGTTGGGAGAATTTTTTACATCACAGCATCGTATATTTTTAAATTAATTCCCAAATTATCCTAATATCACATACTGTAAATTCAGAAATTATTGCATGCATTATGCAGTGATAATGCGAGTTTTAATATTAATATTTAATTAATCCTGTAACAGAAAAAACTAGCAAAATTCCAAATGCGAGTTCTAATTATTGCGATTTGCAACCTGTCGCATTATTCACAATAATAAAAACATCGCAATAATTTCTGAATTTACAGCAATTAATTAACGGCAAATCACATGAAACAAGTCGTCTATCTACAGGCTTGGAAGGATTTTGTTGTCCTTTCCTGACAATAAATAAGTCATATTTATCAAGACAACGTTTTCTGAATCGTAATGACCATATACTGGAATCTGATTTTGACATTCTGGAATGACATGGGCTAATTCTTTATTATTTAATCGATTAGCTGACCGTCAGTAATGAGAATATACTTCCGTTTGACCAATGGTTTGGAAAACTGGTCATCAGTCAGTGATTGCATTCATAGAATCTTTCCGTTTGAAGACGATTCCATGCACGGTATCTGCAAACAAAAATATCAAACACAATAAAGAAATTACAAAAGTAAGAAAAGCAGGGTGAAACGCCTGTAATTATTCAGTGAAAATTAGAATTAAAATGTTTATACTTCATAGGATTCCATGATAAACAATAACGCTTTGATGATTTTAAAAACATATCTCACTGGCAGTGGCTATTCAAATTGACTTGAACAGATTTAGATAAAAACTGAAAATATGGTTAATCCAGTGTAATAATTTTTGAAGTTTTGGTGGTAAATGTGGTTGTCAAAACATTAAAATATTGATTGAGCATTTTGTGACTGTTTTTTTTTTTTTGAAAAGTGTCTAGCGAATCAAATAGAAGAACAAAAATAACCCAAAAGTGTATTCAAATAGTTTTGACATTTTTGCATTAGTTAAGGTCGATTGTCGTGTTTTATGTCCAGTGTAGAATACCCATGCGAGAGATCAAAAGTGCATAGTCCAAAGAGACAAGACAAATTTAAAACAAACTAAAAGATAAAACGTAAACAAAAGGAACAAAAGCTTGGGATCCACGAACTCCTTTACAAAACAGGAGTGGGATCAGGTGCTCCGGAAGGGTAAGCATCCCCTGTCAAACCGTTATTGAGCTAGGGCCTAAAATGATTTTTTTTACTTGATATTATTTTAACTTCAAAATGATTAAAGATGGATGATAACATGTAATGGAGAAAATGTGTATCTAATGGTTATCTACATTTGTTACATGGGTCCAAAATTATTTGACCAACTATTGCGGACCTATTGCACCAAAACATTTATTCAGTATTTATCTAAAAAAAAATCATAGTAAAAAGATAATACATAAAATGTTTGTTTGAATGAGGTCTACATTTGTTATATCTGCCCAAAATAATAGGACTAACCAATATGGACCTAGGGCCCCAAAACATTTTTTCAGTGTTTATTTAAAAAAATCATGATAGCTATTTAATGAAATGAAATGGGCAAAATGTATGTTTTATTTGTATAAACATGTGTATTTGTTATATGTTATTTTACTAAGGAATTTTTATGCTGATAATCTATTTGCTTTGTCACCATGGATCACTTAAGAAGGATGAAATTGGAAGGTGGCAAAACATTTAGGAATGAATTCAACAAATAATAATATTGCCAGAAATTGCATCATCGGTGTGAGCATCATCTGAATAAATGGTTAATCAGAGCACACTGAGTAAAAATTTTACCTTATCAGGTAAATAAAGTGTCAAAAAAATAAATAAATAAATGTTGAAATGATAGACAACCTACATCATGAAATATGTTGTAGATATTTAAACCTTGCATAGTCATTCATTACTTAAGGTATGAATATAGAAATTATGAAACATTGTAAAATATATCTTTTTCATTACAATTTTATTTACTCTGCTATGGTTACTTTTGAGTTGATGGGAGTGTCACTGCCACCAGAACTTGATTCTTTTAAAAGAATGCATATAAACTTTGTTGTAGTGATTTGACACAAATTTTAAGACTATTTTTAAAAGCCAAAATTTTTTTCAAATCTTTGTTTTAAAAAAATATGTAACACAGATTTTACTTTAGCTGAGACTATTTTGAAAGGCCAAAGCTTAGTTTTTTTGTGTCTTTGTTTTAGTAAAACATATTTCTTTCCAGACTTCTTTATTTATAGGTTGAAGCTAGTTTAAGTTTCTGTAGATAATTTGTAAATGTGAAATACACAGTCACTTTGCTTTATTCTAGCTGAACTAATTAGTTTGAATGTTTTTCTTCTCTCTGCTAAAACGGCATACTAGAAAACATGAGATGGGTTCATTGGCTTAAATTTTGATGGGCTCATGGGCTGTAAATTTGATGGGGTCATGGGATTGGATCAACATTTAATGGGCTCAGAAAAAATCCTCACAAAATAATATTAAACTTAGCAGAAGTGCATCACTTAAACTGGTCTTTTAACACCTTTTTTTTCTAGTGCATGGTATCTTTATACAATGCATTAAATTATCAGTTCAAGTTTATTAACTGTACTCCAAACTAAAGATAGTAATACCAAATTTGTTTTGACATACATTTTCTTCATGCAATTTCTTTGAAATCATGTGATCTAAAGATCCCAAGTATGAGATAGTAATAATTTTATTTATTTTTTTTAAAACTGCACAATATTTGTGTGTTCAAGTTGTGTCACTTGTAAGTTCCTTTCTGAATGGTATCAATAAAAGATCTAATAGTACCAAAAAAATTCCTTTCATGTAGCCAACACTTGCATTAACCCAAATGTGTGGAAATCCATACTTCAACCTATACTGGTAAATATAACCTTTCGATGAGTGGAATTGACAGCCAGTATTGATAATAAGACTAGAGTATGTTATTAGTGACAGTTCAATATATCATTTTTGCCAAAAAAATTCTAACTCTTGTAATATATATTGTTTTTCATTTTATGTACCCAAAATTGTACAAATGTCTAGCTTTCCACAGAAAAAAGTGATAAGAACTCTAGTTTTATTACATTTAGTAAAAAACTGAGTTATGATGTTTATGGTGTAATAATTGACATTTTATATTGTAAATTTGCTGCAATTCTTTATTGCATTTCTAAGGTACAACACATACTAATATCAGGAGAATTTGGAGAAAGGTGGCAGAATATGTGTTATCATACCTTGTGCATTGTAGATCTTCATAAATAACATTTGCAATTTGAATTTCATGGAAGATTAAAAAATGGAATATTTCAAGATTTACAGATATGTCTTAGTAGTACAACAATATTAGTAGTTATGGTTTGAATATCCAGTTTCCAATAAGCACATTTTCTGTTTCTCAACAAGGAAAGCTTTTCAGACAGAGGCTACAATTGATCATTCCTACATTTTATCCCATTTCCTTATTTTTGAAAATTTTGATTTATATTATTTTGTTAATTTTCACTGACATACTTAGTTTGCCTGTCCTAAGCCAGGAATCTGTAGTCCAGTGGTGGTTGTTAAAATGGTTATTAATTGTTATGAATTCACCATTTTTTCAATAGATTGGGTTATTTGTCAGGTTTTATGAATGGTTTCATATTTTGTATTTTGGGGGCCTTTTACATCTTCCTTTAGGTTTGGACACTGGTTATTATTGAATGCCATAATTTGATAGAAATCTGCTGAAAGTCAAGTAATTAATGTGAAATTGTTAGTTCATACAACACTAACTGAATCATGTTTTTCAGATAGTCTTCTTTTATTCAGAATACTAACCAATTGGTTTATGCAAGTTGTGTCTGTGATATACCATTTTATATTCTATAGTTCAGTCCTCTATCAGATTTAAACATCCTACTTACTGGTGATATTGCAATACAATGACAACTTTTTCAGTCATAGAACAAAATGTATTAAAGATGTATATGATAAAGTATTTTGAAAGAAAGAGGGACAAAAATTATTTCATAGGGTTGGAATTGATACTATTTCAGTGTTTCAATGTTTTGTGTGAATGAAGATTTAGAGGAAAAGAATTCAGAGATACCAAAGGGGCAGAGATCAGGTGCTAAAGGAATTTTCTTTGCTTTTCCTATAAAAGCCTAGAACTTCTTGTAAAGTGCACTAAAGAAGTTCTAAATTTTAAAGGTAAAATGCATTATATATTCACACTCTTCAGATGATTAGTGTGAACCTTTTAGGAACAAATAGCATTTCACAAAGCTTTAGGGCTTTATAAGTTTCATTTGTTCTATCTTTCTGAACAAGAAGGGCACCCACTTTGTGTAATCAGCTCCTCATTCAACTTTTAACCAAGAGGTCCGAAACTTTGTGGATTATTTCTATATACACTGAAGATGTGCATTGCCAGTTTTGGTTGCATTTTATAATTTTTTCAGATTATGGTTAGTTTAGTTATGGATAAGTCATTTTTCATTATTTGATTATAAGAGTACACATTTTGTGTAATTTACTCATCTTACAGCTTTTAACATAGAGGTCTTAAACATTGTTAAGTGTGTTTATATACAATAAAAAGTGCACTTCATATTTTAGTTACATTCGCTATATTTTTCATATTATTCAGTAAGAAGGTGACCAATTTTTCGTGTTATCAACTTCTCCTACAGCTTTAAACCTAGAGATCCGAAATTTTTTATTGTTTCTAGATACACTGAAGATGTGAACCACCAATTCTGTCTGCATTTGTCATTTTTTTCCAGATTTTACAGATGGTTTAACCTTATCATATCAAGACATGAACTTTGCCATTCTATTTTAATGGAGACTAGAGTGTATTGTCGGTAACCTCACTGGTCACAGTGCCTCTAGTTTACTTCAGTTTTATTTTCTGCAACTACCTGTCTATTACATTATGATGCAAAACGTTATACTTCATCAAAAAACCTACAAATATTAATTTAAACATTTTGTTAAGAATTTTAATTTTTGCTTAATTTAATGTCGGTTTACGTTTTTCCTATGTTCAAGGAAAATTTACAGAAAGTAAAAACAAAGTAGAAAATTGTCAACTTTATAGTATTGCCTTTGTAAAATTTTAATGCAATATTTCATTTGAAAGAAAGTTTGGAAGAAAATGTTGACCATTACTGAGTTCATACTTTGAACTAATCAAGGTTTTAAAAATTAATTTGTAGCTTTTTATCAGGCTATTGCAGGTGGAATAATTTTCCGAAGAATTTTGTGATCATAAGGTGGAGATACTTAATGTATCTCACAAACCAAATAAAATTATCCCGTTTCCAGGAACCTACATATAATGTTTCTGAAAAATATCAAGGAGCTTTCCTGAATTTATACATATTTTCCTTGATTTTTGAATCCCATTCTTTCATGATATTGTTTTATTGTTTAACTTGTTTTCGTCCTGAATATGCATGAAATATTTGCCACTGGACGTTAAACAACAATCA
>JARWCS010378116.1:0-10017 GCA_034783895.1 Geukensia demissa
ATCTTTTAGTTTGTTTCAAATTTGTCTTGTCTCTTTGGACTATGCACTTTTGATCTCTCGCATGGGTATTCCACACTGGACTAAACATATTCTCAGTCTTAAATTAATTAGAGTTTTAAAAGACTAATATAACTTTTGTCCCCTTTGTTGATATCTCAGGTGGATGGTGTGGATCATGAATTAATATTATTTGAAAAGTTTATCCCCTACTACATGTCTCTTAGGCACCAATAATTCATCTTTTTGGGGTGAAGGGCAAAATTTGCTGCATTTGTAAAATTCTAAAGCACTGAAAATACGGAAGAACTTCGAAAAGTACATGTATTGCACTTAGTAGTTGTCCCTGTCGTCGGATTTGGCTTTTCATTTCGATTTGTTTGGATATTATTGATTCTTTTGCTATATTTGGATCTTGGACTTCCTATGTTTTTGGATCTTATGATGAGAGGTTGCTCCTTGAAATGTACATATAGCATACCAAAATCCTCCACATTTGTAATTTTATATCTAACCACGAGGAACGGACAAATAAAAATATGATATCAAGGGGACAAAACATTGTTCAGTTTGAATTAAACTTGCTTTGCTTTGAACAAAAACAAACAAATTCTGAAAGAATAATGCTTTAAAAACGTGTCTCTCTCGTCCTAAAAGATGAATCGTCGATGCCTTAGTATTAATGGTGACTTGGATAATAAAAAAATATATGCGGGCATTTTACTGAATGTTGAATATGCTTAAATTTAACGCCAAACGACAAATGTAACCCGAAAAGGATGGTCAGACTTTTTGACAATTTGAACAACATGAAAAGTGTTCTTTGTTTAATTAGGTAAGCCAGTGAGACTGTCAGCAGATGAAGCCAGAAGTAATTCTGTCCTTGTTAAAAAATTCAGACTAGCATGCAGTTGGATGTCTTTTACATTTAACAGAGATGAAATTGATTGGAAATATGAAGTTCTGATATGTAAGTTCAAAAAGTAATTATTTTACGGTATTCTGAATTATATTAAATAACACAAATGGACAGGCGAGTCAGGCGAGTTTTTTTTAATACCCAATATCATTACACTTACAAGAAAGCCCAATTTTCTGCACAAATGATGTTTTCCATTCCAATGACGAAAAACAATTGCAAATAACGAAACCTGGATAAAAACTAATTGTAATTTTAAAGTTCAATGTTTGTTCTTATGAAATGAAGCAGCTACAAAACCATTTACAGTAAATGTGCAGGTTGCACATTCACATGGTCACACGAATTTTACACGTGTGTGTGTTTTACAGTGAGTCAAAACTACAAAATAGAAAAAGTTTTCCTCTCTGTCACTCGAATAACACCTAGAACTTCAATGGGCCAGTTTTAAATTTCCCAATAAAAAAACGCTTTCATTTTTCATTTTTGAAAACTGTGAAATATTGAATCTGATTGGTATAAAGTATGAAACCATAGACAACTTCATGATGTCAAGGTCTTCAGTAACAAACACCGAAAAATCTATCCCATTTATAAAAAACCTAAACTCCAGCATGATGTTTACATTTTGTAAGTTTAATACATGTATGCATCTATCAACCTTTTTAGTAAACCCACCGGCTCCTTTTCCATGTCCGATAGCAGGCAGATATCATTTTGAGCAATATTATATGACACCAACAGAGAAGTACAACACAAGGATTAGAGGAGTAACAGATCGCCCCAGGTCCAAAATATACTGCCGTATCATAGTTTCAGAAATAAAATCATGTACAAATGATGTCAATAAAATATCTGTGGATGCTGAGTATTGTGAAACATTGAACTATAGGGGAAGACCCATTGGAGAATATGGTAAGTTATTAAGAGTCATCCAGTTAACCCGCGATTAATTCAATGTTCAATTCGAAAATTACTGTCCTTCTCGGAAGAGCATTTTACAACGTTGCTGTTATATTTGTGCCTTACAACAGGAAGTTTAAATGCACATTTCTTATAGATTATTTCATACTGAAAAATCCTTTAGGAATATTGTTTTATTAGGTTTATTCCGTTATTAACAATTAATCAAATTTCAAGAGAAAACATTATTTCTTTTGGAACTTGTGTTATGGACGTTTTTCTGTTCCGTGACAGTACAACACCCTATTTCTTAACCTCTTTAATCTACCATCCCATATTTTACATCTGCTTTTGAAAATATTTAAAGGCCCATTCGATTTCTTGCTTGTATTGTTATAGGGAACATATAATAATTTAATAATTTATAAAAGTTTTAATAGAACAAAAAATATAGCTTACTCTTTTTGTATTTTTAAAGATGTTTCCGACCATGAATTAACCTGTGTAGGATTTTGGATGGAGGATTACAAGTCGTATCTGATTACTTGGGATCAAGAGGATGCCATCTCAAATTTCAGATGTTGGGTAGGAAAATATTTTACGATGCTGATGTAAAAGTTTGGAATATGTAAAAATGAAATATACTCGCTGATTTATAGGTTCCATAGTGGACAGCTAAAAAGGCAGCATGTATGAGAATCGACTGATTACCTAAAGTAATAGACAATTGTAATATAATAGAACAGTCGTAAAAAGGCATATTGCAAACAAAACGATCATTTTCATTTTAGTGAATACACTATTTGGCATAGCTATGTTTTAATTTTGATGTGTTGAGGGCAGAAACCTTTGAGGTGCATTCCAGTACAATTATTTTATGGCGACAAATGTTTTCCTTAAGTGATAATCACATTCAAATTGAGTTATAAATTTTAAAATATCAAATATATTCCAGGTTTACGAACGTTTGAGTTGGACTGATGTCATGATGTCAAGGTCACAAAATGCCAGGTGTAATCCAGCACAAAGAGCAGATTCATACCAGCTAGATGGAACTGGTTTGGCCTTGAAACTCTCAGAAAGTGAAAGACTATGTAAGTAAAGTTATAACTTGTAAGTGTTGAATTTCAGATTAACGTTTTACTCTGTATTTTACTGAGTGGAATATGATAAACTAAATGAATAAAAAGTTAAGCAAGTAAAATAACATAAAGCAACTAATATAAAATGCTTTCAATGAAAAATCCAATAATAATGATAATATATATAATTAAATTAAAACAAACGATAATGTCAAAGAATTATCATTAAGTTTTATATTTTTTTTCTACAGAATAAATATTATATATCTTTTACACTTGCATAGATTAATCAATCACTATTGTTGTTTTGTTCAATTTATTGTATTTCTTGTTTCTTTCAATGTTTTGATGATAGATCAATGTTTGGTCTTTATATCAATAAAGTATTTGAATTTGAATTTGAATTTTAGATTGCATTTTTAAAGTGGCGTAATGAAACATTGTTTTTTTAGTTTTTTTAAAGAAAATTTTGATTCAAGCCATTCCTATCAATCAGACATTCAAAATAATACTTCTGTGGCTGTTAATATAAAATGATGAAACAATTATTTATTATTTACAGTTGATGATTGTCCACAAAGGTTTGATCCTGGTTTAGATCCTTACAAAAAAGCAAGGACCATCTACATACTTAACAGATCTGATCAAGTGACTCCATCATTCATAATATTATTCGTGACTTTATTTTCGCTGTTATTTTCTAAGTGAAAGATAAACAATGGCATGCAGTATTAGCTTAAATGATTGAAGTTCATTATGCCAAAAGTGTGATGATTCAGACAGACAAAGTTAGCTGAAGCCATAACAGGACTGAAATTGATCCAGTTTTGGGGATGAGAAACTTTTCATATAATACAATCCTTGGATTCTGAAACTATGAATATGCTTCGTGAAATGTTCACATAGGCGTTATTCTTTCAAAGTTAGCCTTTAACATTATTTTAGGTCAGACTTAACTGGTATAAAGCTGGTTTTGACATGCTGTCTATACCAAATAGTTCAGTACTTTTTTTCTTTTTTGCTTTTATGTTTGTCTCATTTTGGGTGCTGTATCAATATCTTGTATGTTTACTTCAAGATATACAGTTTAAAAAGCTACAACAGTAATACTTATTGTCAATATTACATTTTTCTTTCATTTATTAGTATTTTATTTTCACCTACGTCCATATCACATGTTCTCATTTGTCAATCTTTTATTTGTAAAATTGAGATTAGCTGCAAATCGTCAAACCACCATCTTTAGTATTTTGTGGTTATTTGTTTCTTATGTGCATAAGTATCATATTTTATAAGAATTGCTGAGATGGTAGTGATTCTCCATGGAACCTTCATAATTTCATGTTTCTTTTACATGTTTTTTCAACATTTCAGAATACGATACTTTATTGTCATGATGTTATACTATTATTATTACCAAATTAACATTAATATTTGATAAATTATTGTTATCCTTACTATTTGTATAAAAATATTAAAATAAAAATATTTTTTTCAAATTTATTGAAATATCTTCACTGGATGTTGCAAATGTCGGTTATTATTTATCGACACACAGTCCTTCAGAAAGATTATTTCATACCATGTGATTTTCTATCGGCTAATGAAATCACTGTTACATAAGTTGTGATTTCAAATTAGATACAGGTACCACTTGCTATATATACGTTCATACTAATATACAATTATTCATTCACAAATGTACAATGTGTTACACGTGGCTACCATGACAACAACAAAAACCACCATTAAAAATGTCCAATTCAATTCATGAAGGTCATTTGGTTTTACTGTTGTTCATAACTAAGTCTCTTATTGACAATTTATACTGATCCACATCCAAAGACCTTTCGATACTGTAAGGAATAAAAGCCATATATGTCTTTCTTCTTGTTGGTCCAAAGAGTTTCAGGGAAATTTCATCAGTGTATTGAATGCACATTGATTCACCTAAAATATGAATAATGGAAAAATGTAACAAAACAATCCGTCAAATGTGCTTTTACAAGTTTTACAATTTACTGAAAATTAAATTTGTTCCCAGTCAACAGTGATTACCTAAATATATATCTGTTTATCATTTTCAAATTTTACTATATAAATGAAATCATTTTGATGAGGTTTTTTACATTCTGGTCATTGGTCAAATACCAGACCAAATAAAATTTTTCAGTCGATATACAATGGAATGTGTCTATTGAAAAGTCTAGTCAGATACAGCTGTCCACGTTGGGCCATAGGTGACGGTTTGCTCCTGCTATTTGTATTTTCATGGATGAAATTATTTGTTACTAACGACTTAATGTTCTCTTTACAAAATACTTGACATGTATTTCGAAGTATAAACAGTCATCTTGAAAAGAATTTAATTTCTCTCGTCGTTTTTTACAAGGACATATCTACGTAGTGCTTTTTGTGTATTAAAAGCACGAGTTTGTTGTTTAAATGCAGTTTCAGGGGTTTTCATGTCTATTGTGAATTTCAAACTAGTCTGAAAACCTTTTCCATACAAACAGTACCTGCTTCAGACGGGAGATAGAATTTTCCAGAATCTGAAGATGTAGAATACCATCCTTCTCTCACGTATGGGTCACTAACATATCCCAAACACAATGTACTGGTGTCTTGAGTTTTTGGAATGACGACTTCTAGTGTCTTCTCTGGGTATCCCCAATACAGTGTCCCCTCAGTACAATCAGATGGCAGTACTACTCTTTTCATTCGTCGGCTAAATGAAATGAATATATTTTAGTAAAATTGAGATGATATAGATCTTAGCTGTTTCCTTGATAAAGTCCAATACAAAATACAAGTTTACCAATGTTGAATAAATATTGTTAATTTTATATATGTTATATGTACATTTCGAGGAGCAACATCTCATCAGTAGAATTAGAACAAAAAAGGAAGTCCAAAATTCAAACATAGTATAATAAGTTATCAAATCCAAACATCGAAATAAGAGCAAAATCCAACGGTAGTGACAACTACTTTGTGCAACACGTCTCGAAACGTACTATCTTAATGTTAGGAGCATTGTAAGCGATTATAATACTACCTTATGTGAATTGCTGGCAACGTATGTGAAATCGTTCTTTATTTTTTACTTAATTTAGAAATTAAATTAATCTAGTGAATGCTTACCCTTCATGAGCACCTGATCCCACTCCTGTTTTGTAAAGGAGTTCGTTGATTCCAAGCCTTTGTTCCTTTTGTTTCGTTTTATCTTTTAGTTTGTTTCAAATTTGTCTTGTCTCTTTGGACTATGCACTTCTTATCTCTCACATGGGTATTCTACACTGGACTTAGATTAGTTATTTATGTTATCATATCATTTATTTATTTGACTTTTCTGAAATATCCGGAAAACACGCGAGTTAGAACATGTGCAAAAATAGTGATAAAATACACATTATAATTTTTTTAGTACGCCGTATTTTCAAGAAAAGTTGGTGAATTTCAATAAGTAAATAAAAAAAAAACAGATGTAAAATTGAAATGAATTGGAGCCCAGGTTTATCAGTTTTAGGAGTTATTTGAAATATGACGACGTGGACCATCAATGCGTAACTAACCATGGTTTCCCGGGGGAAAATGCATTTTTAACATGCGTTTATCATGGGAACAACGTTTCATTAGAAGATTTTAACCTTTCATGATTTTTGTGGGATGATAGCCAAGAAATGTACAAATCGGTGGATATATGGTCTTTGGCAATTTAAAGCTAAGATAAAAGGGCTAGACGAATTTCAAAATAATCGAATTATTTGAAAATTTTAAAGAAAATAATTAGTCTTTTCCTTCTTTAAAGTATAGATAAAGACTAAAGTAGTTCGTTTCTAATATGTGTTCCGTATCGGTTTATTATAAATCGGCAAAGATGTTGTCAAGAGATTAAAATTGCTTTTCAAACCACTCGTTACTTTACAGCGAGTTTAATAGAACAAGCTGCATTTGCTTAAATTCTAAAGCACTGAAAATACGGAAAGGCTTCGAAACGTATTGCACTTAGCATTTGTCCTAACGTCGGACTTGGCTTCTTTTTTTTTCCGATTTGTTGGGACTGAATACTTCTTTTACTATGTTCGGATCTCGGACGTCCTGTTTTGGTTCTAATGGTACTGATAAGAGGCTACTTCTTGAAATGTACATATAGCATAAGGAAATTGACCATATTTATTCAAAATTGGTAAACTTGTATTTTAGTACAATAAAAAAAGTATTTTACGCGAAAATGTTTTGTCTTTCAATTACACTGGATAAACAACTGGATTCATCGCATCATTATAACAAGACAGGCAGAAAAGGTGCATTGTTTCAGTTCTGTCCTTATGTCAATTTCAATTTCACACTAAAAGAATAAAAATTCCAAGATATTTTTCTTAGGGAAAACTCTTTCCCCCGCATAAGTGATCAAATATGAAATAATAATATACGTAATTGGCCATGCGATATTAAAATTAAAATAAATATATTTAGTTTACCTCTTTATGGCTTTATTACATCGATCGATCCGTAAACCGCAGGTCCAATCGACAGTCAAACAAAAGATAAACAACAAAATTGTGATTGCCTGAAACATTGTTGCTTTCCTCTAGCTTTTGAAGTAATATCTGACTCTGTATCGATGGCGCAGCTTCTTTAAAACCGGACGTGTCCAAGTAGACCCATCACTTTTCAAATTAACACTAGTCATTCCTCGTTAATTTTTCATTTGCTCATATCCGTAATGGATTAAAATTATAAAAAGTTGTGTCACATTCATCTTGTATACAATGTAGTCATAAAAGGAGATTTGTACAGAGAGCATTAAGTAGAAAGTAACAGCTTGACCCCATGTAACATCATCAAAATACGTAATGTTTACAAAATACAATCGTGTACGATTTTCTGTGTAAATTACAGAAAAAAATCACCTAAATGTTTTCGTTGTATCAAGTTTTATAAGATTTGAATGGTATATACAATTATTTGGTAACTCAAGAAATATTTTTTTTAATATTCTACGGTAGAGTTATGCATGAAAAAAATGGATAAAACAAAAATGTAAAGAATGATACAAAATGATTACATCACCAAACATAGCTCCATTTGCCTACATGGGAGCGAAGCAATTCATTGATAATGAGATTTGTATAAAATCCCCAAAAAATTACACAGCAAGGATATAGACTAACTGCTGCAAAGACAACAACTCATTCCTTATTTACATTTTGACACATCTATCAGATTCATAATCAGAGATTTCAACTACTTTCCACTTCCAGTCCCTTTTTACTCCCATCTTCTCTTCGTTTTTAAACCGCCAACACTTTTTTGTTTTCAGAACATTCTGTTTTTGTAACTGCCCTTGTCAGCATTTTCTTATGTCTTAGACCTAACAAACATTTGACGAATTTGTTGTGTCGTGTGTACATGTACATCCCTGTTCATAATATATTAAGATAAAAATAAAATGTGAGATGTGGTTTGAATGTCCATGAGACATCCTTTACCAAATAAGAATCTAAATTAGATTTTTACAGATCACAAAATCTTCTTCACAAAGGGTACACATTTGAAATAGTTGTCAGAACATTGAAACTAATTTATTAATACAAATAATACCACTGTCATCACTCGATTACACAGGTACGAACGAATAGAGTGGCATTGCATCCCATTTTGTTTTTCCTCAAGTTTATTGAAAATGTAGTTTTGAATCGTCTAACGTATTGTGTTTGATAACTCAATTTCGGGCAATGCATTCTTAAGAAAGATATATTTTTTGCATGTTTTTATTTTGTTTTAAGTACTGTTATTGTTATTAATGTATTCCTTAATTGGATTGGGTACACATTTGTATGATCGTTATATTATGTCTTTTACATTTTTTATTGGTTTTGATTTCGTCTTTGGTCTCAATGTAGGGGAGGATTCCAGTAAAACATGTTTAACCCCACCACAGGTATCATGAGTCTGTCCCACGAGAGAAATCGGGATCATTGGTAGGGGCAGTAAAGCCCTCAATGACCCCAAAAACTGCTTAAAACTGAATTACTGACACCAAAAATGTACTAGTGAATTTCAGGAAGTAGAAACAACAATTTTACAGAAAACATTTACTTTTTAGCCGTAGCTTGCACACTTTATACAAAACAATTGATAATCAAAAATGCCTATTTTGATTAAATGTCTCATTTTGCTCATTTAAACCCGTTTTTGAAGCATATTTTTAAGTAGGAAAATATGTTCACACGCAAGAAACAACTCCATTCTTTGTCAAAAAATATATTTGGGCATCCTACAAATTATATAAAAATATTTTGTTGTTTCTTGAATGTTCTCGATGTTTTGTTGTAAGAAATCATATAGTTGAATATTTCTGGAAATTTGGAATTGTCAGCTATATTTGTTAGACTCAGACAGTGACGTCATGATGACAGCATAGTGCATATCTTTTACCTTAATTGATACTCTTTATTCCCCATTATAATACTTTACTTTTCACCATATGTCAGAAAGATAAAAAATACCTTTATATTTTCGGGCCTAAAACGGTATTAATGCCCCCCACTCCTTTTCGTTTACGCGTTTTTAAACTGTGGAAGAAGCAAGTGCAAAATAAACTGTTTCTGTAAAAGGACTGTCTCCTTTGCACAAATTCAGTTTACTAAACTTTTCTATTGATGGCTATTTTTTAGCTGTTTCAAGCATTTTGATACTTTCTTTCCCTGAGCTCCAGTTTCAAAGTGTTTTTGTAGGACTTGTGTCAAAAATATTAAATTAACGTAAGAGATACGTTTAATGAACATTTTTTTTATATTTTAATTTGACCGTCTTACAATCTTAAATGGAATGAATGCTGCAAAGGTTTTTGGAAAGTGTGGACCTTTAAAGGCAACAGTAATCACTCCTTTTTGTGTTGTTGTGCAGCTCTCATGACCTAAAACAAAGGATAAAGCTACTATAGTGTATGGTACATAAGGAATATATGTCAGAAAGACACGATCCACATTTAACATAATTTAATAAAAAATATTCAAAAGCCAAACTTTACTTCGTGTTAAGCGCTTTTCTAGATCATACCCGTAGCCAGGGGGGTTCGAGGGGTTCGGACGATCCCCCCCCCCCCCG
>JARWCS010378126.1:0-10017 GCA_034783895.1 Geukensia demissa
AAGTGTCTTGGTATAAATTTAATTCTATTTCCATTTTTTACATAGGTGTAAAATGAAAATTATTATTAGAAAAAATAAAGGGTGGCGCTTAACTTTTGTCGGACTGTATATAAAGGAAAAAACTGTTCACAATAGTAAAACATCGGAATCACGATTATGAGTTGAAAGTTGAAGATAATCTTGTGATATGATGATTCAGAGTTTAAGATAATCAAACATTTTAAACGGTAATTAACAGTGCACCAATCAAAGGTAAGGTTAAGATGACCTTATTTTACATTGTTTGATCTAAAAACACGAACCAGCATGTTAAATTTGTTTATCCGCATTATAAAAAGAATTGCGATGAATTTGTTAACAATTCAACCAAAATCATTATAATTTTTCTCTAGTTCATGAAATTTTTTGGGTAGTCATCTGAAAACCTATGTTGATAATTAAATGATTTGACATTGATTAATAATATCTCCGAAGCTTACAGATCTTTGTCGATTTCATTGGAAGTTTCATTGAGAAAATCCATGTCTCTTTTATAGTCTCGTCTTTATTATGGCCTGGATACCTCATATTAATACTCTTCATGTAAGAATCTTTCATTAGAATTTCAATTCTACTATTTTTACATATTTTTTACAAAGGACAGATAGTGTTAATATAATATGCGAATGCATATTTAACGCTTATCCATGTAATATGCCTGTAAAAGGCGGTCTTTAAAGATCAAATAACATTCTAACTTTGATTGATAATGATGTAAACATTCAGAGTAATAATAACAATAAAATTGTGTAATCCGTGTATTATGCCTAAATATGTCCCAAGGTTAGTAGTCATAATGCACTCCCCTCCGTGTCGTGCATTATGCCTTAAAACTTTGGGACATATTTTGGCATATTACACGGAAAACACAATATTATTGTATAATAAGTTTGATTCTATTGTAGGATATGTTTTTGTTGGTCGATATGTATTTCAGATAGCCAGTCGGCCTTGATACGTTAAATAAGTTTGATTTTGTTGTAGGATATGCTTTTGTTGATGCAATATGTACTTCAGAGATCCAGTCGTCCTGGATACCTTAAATAAGTTTGTTTTTGTTGTAGGATATGCTTTTGTTGGTGTAATATGTACTTCAATATGCCTGGATACCTTAAATAAGTTTATTTTTGTTGTAGGATATGCTTTTGTTGGTGCAATATGTACTTCAGATAGCCAGTCTATCATGGAAGAAAGTGAAGATTATATCATGTTTACTGTGGCAGCCCATGAATTGGGACACAGGTAGGATAAAAAGTTTGAAATGTTGTAGAATTTTGGCAGCTATTGATGGAGCATGTTGTATTTATTTATATGTCACATACAATTACAATGAAATTTATATATGTAATTGACTTTGTAAATTTTAGTTGTAAATCATACGTACAGTTAGTTATCTACGGCTGGAATTATTAGTTAGGTAAAAACACTTGCACAAAATAAGATTTTGCAATTTTAAACATGGATGCCTAAGCGGAGAATAGAATACCTTTCCACTAGTAAACTCAATTTGAAAGAGTAAATATGCGGTTGACGTCAAAGAGCATTAGGCGTAAAGTTGAACAACGGCCTTTTTTTACTTATATTTTTTCCTATGCAGTCTTGGTGCTCATCACGACGGAGATAAAAATAACTGCAAGAAAGATGACTTTTACATCATGGCAGCATCCAGCAATCCAAAGCTTGGAAGCCCAAACCCCTGGCGATTTTCTTCTTGTTCAGTTAATTATTTCCAGAATACAATCCGGATCCTTGATGGGTAAGTAACCAAAGTATATCTAGAATTGAATTCCGTCTGCTGTAATTGGCTTCCTGTTTCTGTAGGTTTAAATATAAGTACTTCTACTATGTTGGACCCGGTTTTGGTTTCAATGCTGCTAATTAAGATACAATATAACGAATTACATGAATAACAATGGGTATCTCGTGCATTTTGAAATACTTTAATTTAGTAACTTAATGATGATTAAAATAGAAAGAACAATTAGTTGCAATTAGGGAAAAATCAAAGTTCTAATTTGAGAATAGAGTAGATGATGATATTACATTCAAACACAATTTACCGAAGAAAGCATCTGCATTTAAATCATAGACAAAAGCATTGTATTATAATGTTTATTCTTTCTCAGAATATCTACCACAGACTCTTCATCCTTTTAACCATTCATTTCTTAACTCCAGGGATGTTTTGGTTCTAATGCTACTGATGAGAGGTTACTCCTGGAAATGAACATATAGCATGTCAATAATCACCATATTTATCTGTATTTATGAAACCATCTTCTTTACTAAGTTTGGATCTCAGATTTCCTTTGCGCTGGTTCTAATGCTACTGATGAGAGGCTTCTCCTTGTAATATACATATAGCATGTGAAAGTTCAGCACATTTATTCAACATTAGTAATCCTTTAGAAGTATATATTGCCTTCCTACCATATCGCGGCTTCTAAGATATCGCGGTTTCGCGTGCTATTTCAACCAAAATTGGGCGCCATTTTGAATAAAATTATAGCCGCGATACCATAGACAACCACACTACATTTTCGTGGAATTTCTGACTTTTTTCACATTGCATAATATGTGGAATAAAGCACTCAAATTAAACTGGACCTGGTTATGACTACATCCAACAGATATTTTCTTTGCATAATTTCTATTGACCTACATAATTGGGTTGAGTCAGATAGAAACAGGCCTTATGCAATTTACTATTCAAATAAATCTTAAGTTATGTTTTGGGTTAAAATTAGTAGGAATGCATATTTAAAATATATTTGTATCTTAAAACTATCTTTTATTGACAATATTATTGTATAAAAATCACTAGACTGCAACTTAGATATCGTATTTGTGCCTTAGATAAATGCTACATGTACATTAACTTACATTACATAAGGCTGATTTCTATCTGATGGGGCTCATATATTATTTTAATTTGTACCATGTCTATACAGATTTACCTTATAGTTTATAATTTTAACTCAACTTCCATATTTACGATGTGTTTCAGACGAAAAAATAACTGTTTAACAAGTTTTGGACCCAGTTATAACCCTAATGCCTTAGGACCATATTCTGCCAAACTCCCAGGAGAACTTTACACAGCTGACCAACAGTGTGAACGAGTATTTGGATCAGGTTCCTCCATGTGTAGAGTGAGTATATTAGAATTTTTTTATTCATAAAGATCTGTAAAAAGAAAAAAAATAGAAGAATTAGGCTTACATTTATTAGTATAATTTAGTACACATTTAATGCAGGCATAAAATAAGGAAATAACTACTGCTAGCCATGTGGGCTTTTTGTGTTTAAAAGAATAAAACATTTGTTGGGAAATGGGTCTCAATAGATTTGTCATAGATTTGTATGGATAATTTTTTATTTTTCAAAAGCCGCTTGAATAAATCATTTGAAGTTTATTAAATCCTCTTAGATAAATACTTGTTGTAGGCAATAAGAAAAGGAAAAGAAAAATGAGGGGAAATAATACAAATTATCAGCAGCTTTAATGGATAAACCCCGATAAAATAAAAAATCGGACAAACCTAAAATAAAATGTGATATTGATATCGCTTTGAGGTTATAACAATGGTAAAAAACATTCTGGTTCTTCTTTCTTAGCCACAAGTCTATTTTGTATTGTAATAGCTGCAAGAATAACCGAGATAAGCATGTACTAGAAATTATACCGTTTGATTAGAAAAGGGAAATATTTGTGAATGTATTCTTCTCAGCTATCTGACAATTTGAAAAAAAGACACTGCTAATTTTTATTATTATTTCAACTACTACAGGAACATTACAAAGGTGATTTTACACAAATGTGCGGATTAATGTGGTGCAGAGTACCCAATGGAAACGGAGCATGTCAGGGCATGGTTCCGGGTGATGGCACATTATGTGCAAGTAAACATGTGAGTATTTTTCTATTAAAATAAGGAAGGAAATATTTTTAAAAAGGTTATAAAACCTTAAATAGGTGTGGTCTGATTGTTCATGATACATCCATCAAAAACGTGTAAATTACAAACATCTAAAGGTTGCCCTCTGGTCTGTAAGGGCTCATTTATACTTCCAAAGCGTGATGTCGTGCGACGTCGCGCGAAAATCACTGGGTGTTTATACTTGTCGTAGTAATTTTAAAATTTTAATCTCAGGTAAATTCGCGCGACATCGTGCGGTTGTCGCGCGATGTTTGGGCGACAGTCGCGAGATGTCTCGCGACAATCGCGTGACAAAGTATAAATGAGCCCTTAGGCTTGTTCTGAATTGTATGGAAAGGCAAGACAAATTACTATATTTTTACATGCCATATTGAAATGTTCATGCATTTTCCATCTTGGGATCATTCTTATTTGATCTCATTGTTTAGATTAAGCATTTGTTGATTCTTTTCCGCTTTGTGCATCTAAACAATGAAGGATATGGAAATAACAGAATGACAGCATCACATTTCTTGTTTATAATTTCTCAAAATATTGTAAACCGTTGCTTACAAAGTGTTTTTCTGGATCAACTTCACCAGGTTCCATTGATTCCAAAATATTAGAACTGCTCTTGAAAAACAATTATCTATTGTTTTACCCGTACATAGCACTTTAGCACTTGTATGTTCTTTCTTATTTTACAGTGGTGTACAAATGGTGTATGTTCTTACTCAAATAGAGCTGCAGCAACTCCAGGTGAGTTTTTGAATGTAATGTTATTGGATGGGGGTATCTCATTTAACGCCAGTGGCATCATAATTTTATTATGAAAATGAAAAGCGACCGAAGAGCAAGATTCTCGCCACCCTTGATGAAAGATTTTTCACCTTATGAGCGATAAAATAAAAATCATAAACATTTCTTACTTCAAGAGCTCGCTTCTTCTGCTTATTAATGTGTTCTGTAGAAACCATAAGAACTACTGATTATATTTGTGCATGTCATAGATAAGTTTGTATTTTGTTCTTTTTTTTCAATCGTGTGTCATCGATATCATCTTTTCAAAAATATTGAATCGATTATGATAAAATTTTGTACAAATAAAGGAAAATTATGATTTTGAAATAATTGATCTCTGACACTTCTCCACAAATCACTAGTTAAACTCAAAGCTGACATTATCTTGGCACCAATTTGTCCATGTAACATGGTGAATTGTGAAATAAAAATAACTTTTGAGCTTAAATCATGATTTTTTTAAAGGAAGTAAGACAGATAAAATTACCTGAGAGATAAAGATGCCATTCTCATAATAATGGTGAAAATTTCAGGAAAGTCGAACCAAAAATGACTTGAGGAAATTTCTTGGGAAAAGTATGGTTTAATATGAAATAAATAATCTAATTCACATACTTTTTTGGCTTGCTCTCCTCGAGTGCTGAAGGTCGTGGGTTCGATCCTCGGCTGGGTCAAACCAAAGACATTTAAATGGTTTTTGCTGCTTCTCCGCTAGGCACGCAGCAGTTAGGAGTAAGAGCAAAGACTGGTCGGCCCAGAGTCAGAATAATGTGTCTGCGTAAAGTGGCATGTCTTCCTGCGGACTGCTGCTTTCGTGAGCTAGCGCGTTACAAAATCAAGCTCTGCATGTCGGTCTAATACAAAGCAGGGTTCATTCATCATTATCATCTATTAATATGCTCTCGTCCTGCATATGCATGAAATATTTGGCGCTGGATGTTAAGCAACAATCAATCAATCAATCAATTATATGACCATTGACTGTAACTTTTATGATTTTAGACAGATGTGCGCATGGTGATTATATTGGCACAGTGGAAGGAAGGAGAACATGCGAACAACTTGTTACAGCAGACAAGACCGAATGTTATAGAGACTGGGTCAGTTTGTCGTGCTGTGCATCTTGCAATAAAGTCTCGTCAGGAGTAACAGGTAATATGTTTTTAGTTGGGCTCTTGATCACGTGACATAATAGGGCAGTTGATAAAACAAACGATAGGTTAAATATAGATTCTTGGACAGTTTCCGCAGACAAGACAGAGTGTTACAGAGACTGGGTTAGTTTATCTTGCTGTGTATCATGCATTAAAGTCTCGTCAGGAGAAATAGGTATATTTTTTAGTTTGACAAATTTGATAGGGCTCGTCATCACGTGACATAAAAAGGACAGGTCATAAAACAAACTATATGCTATTTATAGATTCTTGGCCTGTTTAGTTCATTTTCTATCATACCTTAAGAAATGTGAAATTTACTGTATGGCGGTAAAGGAAAAATAATTGTTGATTTAATTTTGAAAATATTTGGTTTATAGTAAGATTGAAATGAAATGAAACTTTACACTATGTTTTAAAGCATATACATAAACAGTTGTGTTGATTTAGGTGTATAAACCTTTACACCCACAATATTTCAAGGTGACTTATATTGTTATCCAACACTTTAAGTACGAATTTGTAACTGGAGGAAGATGTTGGTGTGTAAAAAAAAACAAAACACACCCAATAGTACTCTAATCTGCGATGGTTTTCACAAAAATTCTTAAGTCTAAGATTGATCGTAAGTGTAGAATCTTCAACAGAAAACTCATTGTGACTTAATGAGTAAGAACATAAATTACACATACAATATTTTGTGCAACTGACCGCTGACTGTTAAGCTAAGTAGTATGAATGTGAATTTGAACAGGTGTCTTCCTCATTTTAGATTCAATAACAACAAAACGCTTTGAGAGATGGACAAATAAACCACTACCTGATGTTACTACAACAGAATTTTTCAGGGGTTTTTATAGAAACTTCATTAATTTATATTTTCAAAAAATCTGTCAGCAGCATATCTGCTATTCTTATCTGGCTATTATTTCATGTGTACATGTAGAATCTGTTTTACTGGATCAAAAACTGATTTAGCTTTTGTGGCTCATGCTCTGAGAAAATACTAAATATAAGCTTTTGCCACTCTTGCAAGCTATATTTTATTAATTAAAATTTGAATATTTGCTGATATCGGTGTTGCATTCTTAGGATTTTCAAAAGGACAAGATATGATTTCGATGTTCTGACAACCCACAGGAAATTAAATTGGTTCTGACATTTGAATTATTTAGCAAAGGGATTTTATCTTGTATCAGAATTATGTCTATCAAATCTATCTGGTTTTTTTCCAAATTTGAATAAATATTCAGATTTTTTATTACCTCAGTGGTACAGAATCACCTATAAATCTGAAAAAAAATTTAACTTTTTTGATAATGGGATGCTGAGTTAAGGTGTTGCTTTATTTGATATAAGTACATGCATATAGTTATATTCAAGATTTATCAAATTAATCATTCAGGATCCACAAATTAATTTCATGGCTATTCAGATGTTAACATCTTAATGGGATGCAAAAAAATCGGCGTTATCATGTCTTGTCGTATTACACCGAATGTCATTTTTAAAATAAGGCTTTATAATAAGAATGCATAATATATAAATCACTGCTTGCAAACAACTGGCGTCAGCAAATATTCAAATATACATTATGGATATGTAAAATGTTAAAAAATGTTTTAGGATGTTTTTATGGCGATAGAATTCCATCAGCACTGTGTAATAAGACGGCATGTCCATACTATGACCAGGAAAAGGTGAAACAATGTTGTCATACATGTGCGGCTTATTTTACGGTACCCTCAGACAAATCCTTACCAACTGAATCAGGTATGTATTAAAGTCTATACTGTGAAACCAGGCCTGTGGTTGGTTACAAAGCATTCAAATACATTACCATTACCATTAAAGTTGATATTACCATACCCATTCCTGTGTACATGTAAAATTGACATTTCCCTTACCATTACTAGGTAAAATTGACACTACCATTACCATGACTTGGCAGCCTGACATGACCATTGCCATTACTTGGTAAAGTTGACATTGTGAAATTTAAAAATAAGAGATGTGGTATGATTGTCAATGAGACAGCCATCCACCAAATGACAGGCGAATCTAAACTTCTACAAGTCGCATTACGGCCTTCAACATATGAACCAGAGTCCATACCATAAAAGAAGCTGTAAAAGGCCCCAAAATACAAAATGTGAAACTATTCATAAAACACGACAATCAACCTAACCTTTTAAAAAAATGTGAACATATATCAATTAATGACTAATAAAACAAAGACAACCACTGGACTTCAGGTTCCTGGCCTGGGACAGGTACATAAGTATGTGGCGGGTTGTTGTGCTCTCAACCATCCCCATAACCTGGGACAGTGATGTGAAAAAAACAGCAATAAAACCACACAAACCATTACTTGGTAAAGTTGATATTTCCAATACCATTATTTTGTAAAGGTAACATTACCAATATCATTACTTGGTAAATTTGACATTACCAATACCATTACTTAAAGTTGACATTACCATTACATGTATCATTTCTTGTTCAAGTTGACATTGTGAAAACTATTACTTGGTAAAATTGACATTATATACCAATACCATTATTTTGTTAACATTAACATTACCAATAGCATTACTTGATAATGTTGACATTACAAATACTTTTTCTGTGTATAAATGTTGATATTGTTTTACAGAAATTTGTTGCATTTGTTAAAATTCTAAAGCACTGAAAATACCAACGGATTTGGCTTCTCATTTCGGTTTATGTGGATTTGAGTGCTTCTTTTGCTATGTTTAAATTTTGAATTTCCTATGATTTGGTTCTCATGCTACTGATGAGAGTCTACTCCTTGAAATGTACATATAGCATACCAATATTCTCGATATTTATTCAACATTTTGATATTACAATACCATTACTTGATAAACACCATTACTATGTAAACTTAACATTCCTATTACCATTTATTGGTAATGTTGACATAACCATAACCTGATGCCTTGTGACTAGCAGTTGCAAAATTTGGATGTCTATAAATCCAAGTTTTAATTGGTAATAAAAAGCAAAACATTTTAGTAATCTTAATCCTCATACTTATTTTTTAGATGGCGCAAATGAAATCCTTATTGGTGTCTCAGTAGCCATTGTCATAATAGCAGTTATCTGTGGGGTATTTATATATAGAAAGAGACGAACTCCTGGAACTGGTGCAAGAAAACCACTTTCTGCAAGAAATGGAAAAGTAAGACGCACATTAATATACTTAATGTTTAATATTGATTAGATTAGATTTAGATTAACTAGTTAAACAGTCAAAAACAGTACCAAAAATGGAAACGTTTCCTAAATTTGCATATACTTATGAAACAATAAAATAAGAAACTTCCAATTTTAATTTATAGACAAATTCTAACCATTAGTTAAGTTTATTGAACAATTTTTCAAAAGAATTTAACATATTTTGCAAAAAGGTTGAATTTTATTGTTTAAGGAAGAAATCCGAGCATAGAAAGTTGATGAGACGTTGGGACTGTATTCAAATCTCCAATATCTTTCATTTCCATGCTCAGATTTCCCCCCAGACAAATATTAATGGTTTTAAGGCTGTTTGGCCTTTCATGACCTCATTCCATATATGGTAATAATCCTGACTGTTAAGTCAAATGTTCTTAAGTTCGCCCCAGACCATAGAACACTAAATTACACAAAATCAGATATTCCAACTTTTTTTTAGGAAAGCCTTACACAGAAATTATGGAAAAAAGCTTATAAAAAAACTTGTCGTAACAGCAATTACCTATAATGAATAACTAGTTTAAGAATAAGGACATAGAAATATCTATAAATTAATGGAAATCAATAAAGTATACAACACAATATTCCTTCCAGTAGCTTTAACTTTATATCAAAAGGAATCTAATATTTATACAATTTTTTAACTTATTTGTGTACAGATAGCAATTTCGGACAAATTTATCACACCTTGAAGATTGATTGATTGAATGGTGCTTAACGTCCAGTTTCAAATATTTCATGCATATTCAGGACGAGAGCATATTAATGATGAGTGATGATGAATGAACCCTGCTCTGTATTAAAACGACACGCTGAGCCAGATTTTTAACATGCTAGCTCACAAA
>JARWCS010378137.1:0-10017 GCA_034783895.1 Geukensia demissa
CGCCAAATCTGCAGTTTTGGTTTAACTGACCATTCTGTGAAAATTTCAAGCCGATATCTTCATTATTAAAAAAGTTAAAGTCATTGAAAGTTGAAAGTCTATTGAAAATACATAGGGACGTAACGTTTCTTTTTTTGACTAGTATATATATAATACATATACTTATCTTTTTTTCTTGTGATTATTTTTTCATCAAGTACCTGGTTGTCACTAACTATTCACTGGGCCATAATTTTCATTTATTAAATATATATTACATTAGACACAATTTCAGAGATGTGCTTTTGGTTTTAAACCACCGTTCATAATACAGTGGAATCTGTCGATAGGGAACCATGACAAAACCAGAAAAATGACTCTCCCATGTCAAACGCAAGGCCAACAATATTAACTGACCTAATATTATTTTTGTTTAATTAATATTTTTGCAGTCCTGGAAGCCAAATTTTGTAATGATGAGCTGGTAATGATGGAGACAAATAGAAATGCATATTCGACATAGATAGAGGTTTTTTTTACCATCCCTTATGAGATCATAATAGAACATGGATTTTTAAAAATGTGAATGTGATTTTATATATCATTTTTTCCACTACACATAAACAATATACGGTATTGTTATATCTATAAAAATGGTCAATTCGTATTTTGTAATGAGGACCAAACTTTGTGCGAGTCGAAAATTTTTTTTTCATATTCAAATGGACGTATAGGGCCAACTGTTGACTTTAATTGTTAATGAAGCTAATATATAATTCATTGTATTCAACATTGGTAATTTTATGCAATATTGGTAATTTTGTATTTTGTAATGATAATGTAATTTGTATCAAAATCCAAAATTACCCAATGTTGAATAAAATATAGAGAATTTTCGTATAGATTGCCAGTCATGTTGATA
This sequence comes from Geukensia demissa, assembly GCA_034783895.1. NCBI lineage: Eukaryota > Metazoa > Mollusca > Bivalvia > Mytilida > Mytilidae > Geukensia > Geukensia demissa. Next base: position 902 of record JARWCS010378137.1, read on the forward strand.
ATTGTATACCTCTGCCATGGAAGTTAAATCGTCCATCTTTAATTGCGAATCCTTTATAAACACCAAAACCATATTCATACTTATTGTAATCCGCATCATCGACATCATAGTAACCATATCCTGGTAAGGGTACAGAAAATATGAAGTGTAGTTTTTCTAAAGAATTGCATTAGCTCTTACTATAAGTCAAGCAAAATGATTTATCAACTTTTATTACAGCAACAATAATTTAGCTGATAAATGTCATCTGCCCTGTTGATACTACAATTTTACGACTTACGTTTTTTTGTTGTTGTCTAGTATAACGAAACAACTTAATATAATGAAGATTTTGCCTGTATTTTATATCGTATGGAATTTAAATAGTAAATATATGCTTTTACTTTTAAAAAGAGTCTGCTAATCATATAAAACAAATTCCGTAGTAGAATTTAAACCTGCAAATTTGGTTCTATATCCAATTTTATTCCCACAGACAGAAAAGCTCAAAAAGCAAAAAAAGCCTGTACCTGGATATATCTTTTCTCCAGAATCGCTGGAACTGCCATGTCTATACACGTCATATGCCACGGTACCTAAAACATATATGATAAACAGAATTATAAAAAGGCGATGTGGCAAGATTATCCATGAGACAGCAATCCATCAAATGACAGTCGAATTTAAACTTCTACAGGTCTCATTCACTTAAACTAAACATTTATTATGGGCGCATTTAACACTTGCACCTTAAAATTCAGATTTTAAAACAATTAAAAATGTTGGTTTATTTTTACCTCCCTTGCCCGAAATAGATAAACCTCAAATCTAATTTTAAAGAGAAGATGTATATACAATGGCCAAATTTAATAAACTAATGAAAATTATTTCATTGAAAAATAAAATAGAATTACAAACATATTTCAATTAGATATAAGATAAGTATTATTACTTACTAGCAGCAATGGTAACCAATAACAGAAAGTATACGTCTGTATACATGTTGATGGTGTGCCTTTCTGAAACCGAACTTTGGTTTATATATCTTTCTGTAGGAAGCATATGTTACCAACAATGTAAGTACTTTAATCTAGTAATTTTTTCTCTTAATAACCATGTTGCATAATATATAATTTCTTTAGAAATTTCAATTATCAAAAACTAAAGCCTAGATTGTTTCCATTTCAATAACAAATGTAACATGCAAAGCCTTTTATTAATCTTTTCATTTCTTTTATGTACATGTTATAAGATTCTAATTTTAACACTTTTAGCCAGATATGTTGCGGATACTGGAATTACAAGCCTTTTTCCATTTCCGTGTTCATAACATTGTGTAATGCTGACTGTGTTTAATATTTAGTACCTCAAATTAAATTATGAGAACAATAAGAATTATTTTCCCTATATGTTGAAAATATAATCTTAATTTTCTTGCAGAGATAGCCGTTTTTGCTATTGTACGTATTAACATGTGGATTCTTCGTCCCTCAACATTCAATCACAATTACGCTGGCTTTACTCTTCTAAAACAAAAAGTGAAATATGATGTCCTTTTCCAAAGACCACTCTATGTTTTTCACTCATGACACCAAATTTTAAATGTTTAAATATTTCGGTGATAAAGCATGTATATCTTTGTCCGAACTGTATAAATGTTTTTTGTACAGTAAGAACTACAAGTTAAAATTATACACTGTCAAACCCTGTTTTTGAAAGGGATTATTCAAAATAAACGTGACATGATTTATTAGCAATTTGCAATTAAGGACACTCATCCCCAACATAGAAACTTTAAAGAAGATACATGTACCTGTCGGAGAATGTTTGATTGTGAATGTCCTAAATTTGAACCTTTTCAGTGAAGAGACAAAAATGGCCAGACTGTGTAAAAGCAGTCTTCAAGAGCAATATTCAAATAAAAATATTATTCCTTAACCAGTGTATGTTGGCCAAATAAATACAGGGGAATGTTGTTATGCCTATCTCTGTTTTGAAACCACTGGGTCGATACCTCTGGTGGTGGACCCGAAGAGTCATTCCCGAGGGTATTTATCAGCCCAGTTACCATACTTGCCTGATATGAAATTTATCAATCAATGTTTTACAGAAATTTGCAAATTATGTTTAAATTTTAAAGCACCGAAAATACGGGAAGGCTTGGAAACATATTGTACTTAGTTGTTCTCCCTACTGCTTATTTAGATTTGTTTTGATTTGAGTACGTTTTGCACTATGTTTGAATCTTGTGTTTCCTATATATTGGTTCTAAAGCTACTGCTGAGAGGTCACTTTTTAAAATGTATATATAGCTATCAAAATTCATCGTATTTATTCAACATTAGTAAACTTTTATTTTGATTTTTGTATTCTACTTCTTAAGGTTTTATTTCTCCGTCAATGGGTTTCCGTTTCGTTTCCTTTATATTACAAGTGGAAATACAAATTCATATTTTTGTGTTGTATGAAAATATATAAGTTTATTTATTAGTTATTTAGATGATGAAAATGTAAAAAATTGACCGCAAAATATTTAAAAGCTAGAATATGGAATATATACCACACTGATACGATACAGATATTACATAAGGTTATAAAAAAATATTAAAAGATATTGTACTGATATGTTAAAATACAAAAATTCTTTGATCGTAAGAATTTGACACTACTTAAATAACTAAGTGACGAAATCGGAAAATAGCGGAAGATCTTAATAACTAAGCCGACATCATCCTTGTTATTCAGCTCTGCCAAAGTATAGAGAACCAAAGCTCATTTCGGATCTCTTGAATGTTCCCCAAAAAAAACTGAGGTGAGGTAAAATTGTCTCGAATGTCACAACCTGCCAGTTTATTGTTAAATCAAGTAATATGTATGCTCAAGTTATAGGAGACACCTACACCAAATGTCAGAGTGTAGGAATGTAAAACTGAAGAAGCTGCAAAAAATCTGTTTGAGGGTAATAATCCCGTAGAGTCTTCCCCTTTACCCTTAGATGACTAATGCCTGATTTGAAAATGGAAAATGCGGCAGCGGCTTTTAAAATTCAGCAACTGCTAGACATCCAGACAACCAAAATGTTTATAGTTGTATTACCATAATGTTCATGTTCCCTGGGTTTCCATATATGTCTACTTATTCCCTCTTTTTGGCCATTCGTTTTTTTTTTTTTTTTGCTTCCTCTTTAATTGTATTGTACGGGAACATGTATAGTAGTGATTATCAGTTTATAAGTTGATTAATGACAACTCAAAAAGTGAAACTCATCTCATTACTATTGCACCTTTTGTCACCTATTATGTTTCTCGAGATGATGCCATAGTTGTGTTTTTCGTTGTTTCGCGTCCGCGTGCTGGTAGGTTTTATTGTTATTGAGATAAAACAAACAAACTAACAATTAATTCAGAAAATCATTGGTTGAATATATATAGGTGAAGTTTTATATTGTTTTAATCATACATTAAAAAAAGCTTATTCTAAATTTAACATGTTTTCATCGATATACAGTTTGTCAAAATAGATTAATTACAAATATAGATTTCATGAATTGGTTTTAGCCTGTGTTGCATAAATATCCAAAAAGCTGTGTTTTTCGTCCTGGCTGGCTGGTAGCTTTCAAAAATTTGACCGGACGCAAAACAAATGAAAAAACAGACACGTCCTATTAAGATTAATAATAGGTTGAATGTTATAAGTTGCTAAGTAAGAATTAACTCCCATTATCTGTAGCTCAGATGTCCAAAATATCTTAAACAAAAACTGTTCTTGATGTTTCTATTTGGCAATTTATTTGTTATGAAATGCTGTTTCTTTTCAAACTTGATACATTATTTCCATCGCTAAACCTTGCTGGACTTAGGAACATATGTTCACTATTTAAGTAATCATACATTATTACAACGTATTCAGTTGTGTTATACAATAGATTTATAATTTACAAGTTTGTAAACATTATATTAAATTAACTCAATCTGCAAGTTATGCAATAAATCAGAAAACATAGAAAACTTTATATTATAAATGATCTATAAAGAAAGAAGTACTTTTAGTACTGCTATTCTTTGGTTGAATGTTCTAGTAATAAATATAATATATGAAATTAACCATTTCTTCTCGACACTTGCATTTAATTAACGTTATTATGAAATCTGTCCTAAGGAACGCATTTGGCGTTCAACAAAACGAACAATAAAATGGCTCCCTTTTTGGATCACATATCACTTTTTCTAACAGAAATATTTACTTTAATTTATATGATAAATACCACCTTTCTCTGTTGTTAATTTCCGTTTCTGCAGAAAATTTACGCCGCGGTCAAATTTTGTGATTCAGGTGACTATATATATGTAAAGGGACATGTAAGCAAAATTAAATCAAAATAAAACAACAGTACAAGTTGTACTTGGCCATGAAATAACATTAAATTTAAAAACATTCGAACTAATACTTATATGGAATATAAATAAATGATTACGTCATCAAGATGTCAATTTTTTTCACATTTTGTTAATAGTTACGGTCAATGTTTTCTGAAATCAAAACTATTCGAAAAATTAATGAGGGGGTGGTTCCTCGGATACAACGTTTGGTTAACTTAGTATGAATATTTCAAAACCTTAAGTGGGAATACATAAATAATTAGATATACTTTCTTTTAGGCCGAAGTTTTGCTTTTAGTTTAAGAACAAAAGAACTATTTTATTTCTTAGACATATGTCATTTTATTTTATTAACAGTGGTGAAGGTCCAGCAAATGCGACGAGTATAAAAATAAGTATATAAATGGTACAGACCTTCGTTCGTATAACTTAAGAATGAAACGAACACACGAACGAACAAGAAACGTAATACGAACAACCATTAACGAACGAACGAACGAAGAACGCACGAAAGAACGATTGCAAACGAACGTACGAACGTACGAACGATCCTATCGTGCATTGGAAAACATTTTGCCTTTGTGTTTTTATTTTGTTATAGCGCAATTTGTCCATTATGGTTTGATTTTGTATGACTCATTACAAAGGATATTTGAATGTTACATGTCATACAGACATGAAAAACAGTAATATTTTGGCTCAGGTACATTAAGCGAATTTCAAAGTTTAAAAGCGGAATGAAAATAGCATAAGTTCTTCAGCCAAATAAATTTATACCACAAATTTGCAAATTGTGAAAAATTGTGTTGTCGCGAACCAAAAATATTCTGATTTTACATTTCGTATTCATTTCTATGGAAAATTTTAATGAAAAAATAGCATAAATTGTTTAGGCACGTTTAGTCACATGAATTTATACCACTCATTTGCTATATTGCATGAATTTATATCAAACATTTTCTTAAATTTGAACAAATAACTTTTCTCAAGCACAAAAGATTCTTGATAGTACGTTGCATATTCATCACTTAAGGTAGATCGACACAATGGGTGGGGGTGAAAGTTATTAACGTCCAACACAGCAAATTAATGCTCTCAGCCGGACGGTAGACTTTATGTAGATAGACACTATTTCACTGCACATTGCCAATGAGCATGTTTATGAAATAGTAAATTTTGGTTTAATTTCTTAAATTTGCAAACCTGAGAGAAAAAGTGCTATACCTTGGTATTTTTTCTCTTAAAATTTAGTTCTTAACTTTATCTATCAATTTATAAATATTTTTGTTGTAATCACTGATATATTTAATTTATTGCAAATGTTTTTGAAAATAAAAATTGAAAACTCTTCAAAGGGGAGATAAATCTTTCAAATTTGTATTACAAAGAATGCACCATGATTTTGGACATTTTGTTTTGTACCGCGGAAACGAGAACGCTGACCCCAAAATTTTACTTCATTTTTTGAAAATATATTATAAAAGCTATTTTTACGATTTTTTGTTTCAAAATTATATCTGTTGGTTTTCTTTCTACCTGCAGAATTGTGTATTTCCCCTATATAAGCTTTGTAAAATAAGCTGATTGAAAAGCTTTAATTCAGACCACAATCTGGCAAGGTATGAAACAGTATTATCTGTGGGAAGATTAAGTAATGCTTAACCTTCCTTCAGGTTAGAATTATAAAAGAAAGCATTGTGGAATGAATAATAGCATACATTCTTTAGTCACATGAATTTATACCAAAAATGTGCAAAGTTTTGAAAAAACTGTCTTGTCGTGAACTAAAACTTATCTAATTGTACATTGTGTATTCATCTCTTAGAGTCAGAAGTATAAATTTCTATGTGTGTTTTTATGTTTTTCTTTCGTTTCATTTTGTTGGCAATGGTCTTGTCTGTCGTCCGACTTACCGATTTCTGTCTGTCCCTTTGGTATCTTCGAATTCCTTTTAAATGACAAATAGCAAAAATTGGTTAGTCGCATAAATTTATATAAACATTTTCCTTTATTTGAACTTATATAAAAATAGGAGATTTGGTATGATTGTTCATGAGACAGCCACCCACCAAAAGACAGTAGAATGTAAACTTCTACAGGTCCCATCACGGCTTTTAACAATGAACCAGACCTTACCATAACGGAAGCTGTAAAACGCCAGGAAATACAAAATGTGAAACTATACATAAAACACGACAATCGAACTAATCATATTGCAGAATTGGTGAAGAAATAATTTCAACAACGACAACCACCGGACTACAGGTTCCAGGCTTGGGACAGGCACAAGTATGTGGCGGGTTAAGTCTGTTGGTGAGCGTTCAACCCCCTAACATGGGACAGTGGTGTTACAAAACAGTAATAAAATACACAATAAAAAATCGGTTGAAATGGATTTAATACTTGAGATCGATACTGCAAACCAACAGCAATTACAATTTAAACTTATAGACGATACCACAATAGTATCGACCTAAAAAAAAACTTGCAGTTGCTGTCTGCTAGTAAAAAACCCAAGCAACCGATCAGGAATCCAAGTTGTCCTTTACTATGGGGTCAATATGTAGGACTCGGAAGTGCGATGGGGAAGCTGAAGTGCGATGTTCGCGCTGAAGTACGATGGTCGCGCAGAACTGCGATGGTGAACTTTCATTTTACACGCTGAAGTACGATGGTCCCGCTGATGTTCGATGGAGAAAATAAACCTTGCACGCTGAAGTGCGATGGTCGCGTAAAGCGTAGGAATGCCTATCATATGTATATAACGCTTATAAGTGTAATGCTTACAAATTAAATTGATTGATTATTAAGCCTATTTATAAATATTTAAAAAAAATAAAAGAAAATTGCAAAAGTCAAACATTTGCTAATAAAAGTCATCATTGCGGGAAATGACTTTTATGTCGCAAACCTTCTATGACATTTAAACCGTTCAGAAAATCAAAAAAAATTATAATGGCATCGCAGGAGGAGGCCTTCCCCGACGGGGGTTACATTATAGGAAAAGAAAGAAGTAAAAAAAGCACAAATGATCCCGGTCCGGAGCAGTTTTTTTACCGTGTATGAAGACATTCTCAACATATCCCGTACAAAAGATGACAACAAAGCGTGGGGGCCAACAAAATTAAGGAGGAATTGCAAATTCAAACTTTCTTTACGATAGAAGTCAAAATACTCTCTATCACAGAAGTGTGCTAGTGCAAGACCCGTACCAGGAAGGTATTAACCAAATTCCAGTTGAGTACAGAAATCGAACAAAAAATCACTGTACAGACCATTGAAAGAGTGACTCTGCGTACAAGTTTATTTCCAATAGTTCGAGAAAACATACGACAAAACGTAAAATGCAAACAATGTCTCACGGCTAGTGACCTTCCTAAAACTCAGACGAGAAAACCAATCCTTGTTCCCATCCCAATAGCAGATTGCAAATGGAAGTAAAGAAAATGACTCCGTCAAACGGATAAAATTAGAACATTGCACTTGGTTTTATTTGAAAAGTGTTCTATGTCTATTTTGTCTCCACTAAAACTTTTATATACTGTACGCCAAGGCGGTTTTACTTATACATTCACGTTTATCAGAGAGTCGTGGGATAACGATCTGTACCCAACTGAAATGTTCCAAAAGATAAAACGTTAACCCAACTAGTCGAGTTTCAACCGAAAATCAACGATATTGTTGACTTCCGACCAAATAGCGCATTGAGCGTAGTTACAAACGTATTCCTTTCAGGTTACTGGAGAAAAGGGGATTGTTATAAAATAGAGCAGGATGGTGCCAGAGGGAAAATGGACACAGTTAAAGATGTAGCAAATAGCAAAATCCACATGCTATCAAAATATTTAATTAGACCTATTATGCTGTAATGATGAAACTTATGATTATGCAATTAAAACACTATGTATCGCCGTATATCAATCCATGTTAAAAAAAGTTGACCTGGTGTTCAGAATTACACGAAATATGCTTATTGTTGCAGGAACTATATAACACCTTCATTCAATGTATTTAACGTCTTCCATTTTGTTTTTTTACTTAACCACCATGTCGCCTAAGTCTATTTAATTCTCTTTGGTTGTTATTTTTTCTCTAACAGCCTCTGTATAGTAGTGCATAACATGGTCTACTCGAGTATAGAAGGTCCTGGGTTAGGTCAGCAGGCGGTTTAAATCATAGTCATTGCCATTGTATTTGCTGCTTTTTTGCTCAGCATGCCTTTAGGAGAAGGAAAGATTAGTCAACCCAGAGTCAAAATAATGTGCCTTGATAAAATGTTATGTCTTCCTGTGGACTGTTGTTATGTTAGCACTTAAATATCTAGTTAAGTGTGTCTATCAAAGCAGGGGTCATCATGCGTTAATATATGCCATCCTGAATATGCATAACATAAGCAATCAATCAATCAATCAATCAACTTTGCAATAATTTTTTTCTGTAACACACACAAACTCCCATTATCTGTCAAGTAACATATTCAACTTTGAATACATATAACATTTGCATAACGCTTCATTTTGGAATATTTGGTACGGTGACTGTACTTTATAGAATCCATAACGGTACTTTTCAGAGTGAAACGCCTTGAAACTGCAGACTGTAAGTTGTGTCTATTTGTAAAAGTACAGATATTTGTTGAAAGGAGTATACCCGTGACTAAAATATACAGTCCACCAAAAGATAAGCATCACCAAAGTATTTTCCAATATATTTTTCTAATAAGGCAATTTAGTAAACATTTAATACATGTACATGAAA
>JARWCS010378147.1:0-10017 GCA_034783895.1 Geukensia demissa
AAATCTTTTTGCAGAAAATCAAGTGCAGGATAGATTAGACTGATATATAATGGATTCTTACCTCTCTTTGTCACTTTCATCACCAAGTCTCTTCAGATGACCTTCAGCTTTCTTCACACATTTATTGAATTGTCTTGCCTTATTAGCAAGCTTTTTGATCTGTGTCATTGGAGCTTTACCACCTGTTACATCTAAAATTAATAAAAACCCATTTTTCAACAAAATTTTATAAAATCATAGATACCAATATGCCACTGTGCCTATCAGTAAACTGTTTTCATATCCTTAGCTTTGTACTATCTACATGTATAGGGTATGTTTTCAATATGTTCATATTAATAATACTAGATTTAATTTTGACAAAAAAATAATTGATCTGAATGAAATCAACAGCTGCAGTCTGTCATTTGGATCATAAACACCTAATTCATCATTACATGACCACAACACTGTATTTTTAATTGAAAATTTATAAATGTCAAAACATTAAAAATGGCAACTGCCAAAAAATATTTCAAAACTGAAATCATTGAACCCAAAGGTTATCAATTTCAAATAGAATTATAAAAATGAGTCCTTATTCATGTACCGGTAGTTTCATAAGTAGTGTTCAGGCAAGCCCGAAATGGAGAGGTGCAGCACCTCTCTACCCTTATAATTCTGAGATACAAGTACATGTAAAACAATGCATTTCAAATTAAAATAAAGGACTTTAAAATTGAATTTGTCTTTCAAAAATAAAAACAGTCTAATTAAACTTCAAAGTCACCAAAAATAACAACATATTAGGTATTTGATTTAGGTTATAAATTTCAGTTGTGGTCTTTTCAGTTTTGAAATTGCACTGTAGTGTCCTTTTTGTGCAGTTGCCCTCCTCTGCCATTAAATCCTAGCTGGAACAATTATTAGGTTGTAAAAATGTTAACCAATCATACATATTTAGTATGACATATACTTGTGCATCATGAAAATGTCCTAAAACTGAGTCTCTCAGTTTGCTCTATTTATTTCTGACATGGATACACATAAGGAAAAAGAAATTAAAAAGTAGATTCATATATCTTTGAGGTAATCAATTCATGGTTAAAAATAGTAAAGTTTTAAAAGATCCCATGGGCTTATATGAAATTTGGATTTTCTGTGAAAATCTCTAATTTTATACTTTTTGCTAGAGTGTTTGGTTTAGAAAAAATGACAATGTTATAAATTCTTTCTAAATTTTATTTTTAATATCTAAAATTGTGATGAAAAAAACTAAAAAATAATGTGATTACCACATGGATGGAGAGGAAGAGACCAAATATAAGCAAAAGTTGTCTTCGTGTAAAGTGAATGTGACCTACCCCTTAATTAGATGGTTTTTTATAGGATTTTTTTAATCTGAGAGACTCAGTTATGAGAAATCTTCATTATGATAAATGCTTTTACATGCATATGGAACTATAATAATAAGCATTTAATTCTTAAATGTATTTTTCTCCAAATTCCCAGAAATGTAAACATATAAAAAGCTTTGATCAACCTCTGCCATTTAAAGGCTTCCAAAACATGAATAATATTATTAAAAAAATAATCTTTTGTGAAAATTGTATTTATTGTCAGCATAATAAAAAAAATCCGAGCCATACAGCAGCATAATTTTTTTCTTTTTTCACCAAGAAACTGATACCTGCTATAAATCAATAATTCACCATTGATATACAGTCAAACTTATCCTAATGGTCACCTCCATTAAACAGTCACTTTATTTTAAAGACCACCTTTTCTATTTCCGATTATTTAAGATTTTATCATGAATGAACTTTATCAAAAAGGTCACTTGTCTTCAAAGGTCACTTCTGCTTTTACCTAAAGGTGACCTCTTAATACAAGTTTGGCTGTACTTGCTGACTTTTATTTTTGAGATGAATATTTCCAAAAATTTCTGTAACATGGAGATTTAAAACTTTAAACAAATTATGAACATTACAGTCCCCCAGCTAGCAATATTGTAATTAGAATAATTTTATATCTGAAAAGGTCAAATCTGTTGCAAAATGATATGAATGTAATCCTTATATAGATTCTGTTGAAATCTAGTAACAAAGCTATAGAAAGAATAAAACAAGGTAACACTTCAAAATAATAACCCTCAACCAGGTAAGAGAGATCTGTAATAAAAATAAAAATTATCAGGTGTGAAAAGATAGAAAATTTATTACCTAAAAAGTACTGTTATTTAGAGATGCAGTTACTTGTAAATATTGGAATTAACTTTTGTTTAATTCGTGATGTCTATATCATTGTAATATTACAGTGAAAGAAATGTTAGTTTCTCTATTTCTCTGTTTCACAAAGAAGTAAAATTCAGAAACTGATGCAATCTGTTCTATTTTTTTACATTTCATTCTCAATGTACCCCTTTTTCAATATGCAATGTGCAATCTATTTTGCTGTTTTGTTAAAAAAAAAAGGATAAAGTGTTTAACAACAGACACTGTGTATGTTCATTAACAGTCTCAAGTCTGGTAAATCAAACACCTGTTCATTAACAGTTCTAATGCAGTTTATTTTATAATGCTAATTACTACCGGATATAAATTTTCGGGAGGTAAAATCCCTTACTGATGCACTGCACCAATATCAAGTTTGTTAAGCAGACACAAACCAGATAATGGCAATTTTAAGTTGTTTTTAAACATTGTTTTTGATGTGTTTCATTAGAATGTGGATAACCATATTGTATTTGTTTTATCTGAGAAAATAAATATTTCGATTTTACTGTCATAAACACCTGTAACTCATTTTGTGACAATAAAGTCTGTCATTTGCCCCTTCAAATAATAAAATATGGTTATCTCTTAAATATAGGAGATCTGGTAGACAATTTGTGGTACATTTTCTTCAAACAGTAGATTATGATTCTATTGTTTGACCAAACAGCATACTAGATAGCATAACACATATTGACAGAGAATTACGCTATGAGTTATGAAAGAAAGGTTTCATTTTATTTTTTAATATTTAACATTTTACTTCAAAGATTTTTAATTTTTCACACTGAACTGATAACTATAATTTATGATAATACATTTTGTAATATATAAAGAAAAAAACTACAGCTATTATTAAAATAAATAATCGCCAAAAAATTAATCATGAAACAGAGTGCATAAAGTCATCTGTTATTGGAGATAGCATCTAAAAGAACTGTAAAAACTCTAACAGGTAGCAACTAAAATAAATAAACTGTGACCTGTCTGATCTTGTTTATCTGAAAAGCAAGGATTGAAGCATGGTAAAAGCCAGGGAATATTCATCTAAAACTAATATCCAAGGATTTAGGATAAATGATTACAGGTTTTGTTTTAAAACATTGATACCACTGCATACTAAAGGAATTTTAACTATAAGGAATATAAAAACCTGGGATAATGGGATTTTTTTTAAAAGAAAAAGCTATTAAAACAATGTGTGTTAGCAAAGTGATAAAAATCATTGGGATATTTTTTGTCAAAACTACTTGATTTGCAAGGATATATGCATTTGCTATCAAAACTTTGTTGACTAAAATACTGCTAATAATTTGCATTAAATTTTTGTATTTAATTTTTTAATTATGTGATGTACACACTAAAAATGAACAAACAAACAAAAAATGCATAGTTACTTCATAATTGGATAAGCATGTTACTACAATAATGGAACATTTTAGAGGAACATGACTATTTTCATACCAAAAAGGTATACATTCTACCTTTAGTGTCACTCTCACTGTCCAAGACAAGCTGGAAAGCATCAGGTGCTAAGGCTTCTCCTGCCTTCACTAACAGAGATCTCTTCATTCTCATTGTCCCAGAATCAGCTTTCCTCGCCTGTCAACACAGTTGTAATGGATAAGTAAGATGTAACATTAATGCAACAAACTTAAATATATAGATTTAATGTAAAATAAAATACAAAAAAACCCAGATTTTAAAATAGCTGTTTCTACCCCTTTTTCTAACAAGATGTGCCAAATGAAATAGCCATGATATTGAGTTTAAATCCACCTTTATTTAAAGAAACTCTTTAATGTAAATTAGGAGGAAAACTGCTTACTTGTTCTCTGTTGTCCTTTACACTTGGAAGTTTTATATATAAGTTTATCAAAACTTTAGCAAAAAAATCTATCACCTGGAACATACATTTTGTCTTTCTGCTTGATGAATACCACTTTGCAACAGCCACTCACCACATCATCTTTCAAATTATATGCAGGACTACATTTTAACGATAACAAGTTCTGAATATTTTAGTGGTCAAACTGTAAAACACGTTCTGGGATATCAAGCTAACGAGTTAACAGTGTTACCTGTTCTATAATCATGGCAGCTATATCTTCAGGCCTGTCAGGTTGTTTGTATAATTGTGACCTCAGTTCTAATCTATGTAAGGCTACTTCTAGTCTCTCCTTGTACACATTCCCATCATCCAGAAGTATTGCCTACAAAAATTCTCAAACTATTCTACTAAAATCAGAAGTATAACAATTCCCTATATTATACAATACACACTATCAATGGAACAATATAGATGATATCTGAATAGATGGTTGGGTAGTAAAAACATTTTTTTCTTGCTTGGTTATAAATCTTGTGACAAATCTACTCAAACTAATTAAAAAATGTTGACATACATCTAGAACTGCAATAGCTTTCTCAAAAAGTTTGAAATTGATCGTAAGTGTGTGACTTTACAGTCAAAATAATATTGTGATGTAAAAACATATGATCAATAATAAATCAGACTAACAATTCTTTATAAAATCCATCCCAGCAGAAAATAGATCTTCATTAACATCCATGTTTTTTAAATAAAATGAGTCTCATGATACATGGTTTTAACCATATGGTTTTCTCCTCAATGAAATTTTCTTCAATGTTTCCGTCATTCCTAATTTTGTTTTTCAAAGCTCTGTCAAAATACTATCGATTCTCAAGGAATTCTTGCCAGGTGAGAAGCTGGGGTTATTTCAGAATGGTGAACATTAACCTTTTAAAAAATGTACAAGGACTTGGGCATTCACTAGGGCAAACTATTGAAATTAGAAAGGATGAAAGTTTGTTTTGAATAAAAATTCAACAGTTTAAACCTGTTTTTTGAAAATTGGGATTTGCAAAACTTCAATGTATATTTTGAGACCAATCCATCAATGTACAAAAAGATTCTGATTGATCTTTTTTTTTTAAGTCAATTTAAATCTGAAATTTTTTTATTCTATTATACATGTCTTTCATTCAATTTACCTGAATCATGAACATAGTAAACTATGAACATCCTGTAAAAACATAAACAGAATATTTGATTATACTGCAAGTGGCAGAGCTCCCCTCAACAGTTTTCATTCCAATAGCCAATACAAAGCCTTATTTGATATACCATTAGCCAATGTACTGATACATGAATATATAAGAATTGGTTTAGTGTTTTGAAATAATATTCTAATTGCCGATATATTCACTTAAATATATAGCATTATGCAGAGTATACGGTAGAATATTTTACCTTTTTTAGATGATCCATGGCAACCTGTATCTGTTCTTGATCTTCCTCACATTTGGATAACTCTGTGTGTATTTGACATCTCAGGTTAATCAACAAACTGAAATTATATGTAAAATAAATAAATGTGGGAGTTTAAAAGAAGTACTCCTCCTGTCTGCTGGAAAAAATAGATGTATGCTATCACATCTTATATCTTGTATTCATATAAATGAGGGTTATTTAAGTTGGTAATGAGATAAAAATTCCTAAGATACCAAAGTGACAAACAGAGACAATGGAGCTGACAAGACCACGGCCAACAGAACAAAATGAAAGAAAAAAAATACACAAACCATTACACAGAAACAATAGCTTGATTAACAAGAAACCTTTGAAAACAAAGGTCGGAAAAGTAAGAAGCCTCTGCTTCATAACAGACATCCATCACATTTCTTAGTTATCAAAGATGTTGGTTAGTCAGAAGTAGTCATGATTGTTATAGAAAGAGAGTGCACTTTTGACCATGTGTCATTTGTGAAATAGATATTTTGAAACCATCAATCAAATGATTACAACTGAAAAACTCCAAAGTGATGACTTATTTTTCCACCAGAAGTCCTTTTTTCTGAAAGAAATCCTTGATTGGGTAGCAAAAAAATTATGAAAACAGAAAGCCATACATCCATTTCTGACCATTCTGTGTTTTAGATTTTTTAACTGTTTTTTTAAATTTGCTTTGAATGACATTTGTTTAATGTTGATAAAAAGATCAACTCTGACCAGAAAACTTATCTACAGTCTACATATGTCTGCCAGAACCTAAAAAAATATACTGCACAAGTATGAGTATTCACAGATTTATTCTTCTGTATATCTTCACAGATTCTATTTTTGTGACTACTGCTTATTTCTTTGAAATGTCTAGGTAAATTCTGGTATTTTGCATGTACATATTGTCCTGGAAGGACCGCGAAAATAGTGCAAATTAATACGCCACAAATAATATTACTTCTACACAATTAGATTAATTTGGATTATTGTACCTTTGGTTCAACTCATCGTTCAAACCACTACATATCTTTCCCAATTACCATTGGCTTGATTTAATCATATTGATAAAATGAAGGTGTTATTTTGGTATGGAAATGAATAAATAAACCCCCAAAATAAGGGTTTTATTTGACATGTGGGTAATAGAATGTGGGGCGTGGCAGATTTTATTATGTATATTCATGAGCATATTACTACATGTACATTCTAACACTAAAATTTTGTTAAAAAATTATTCACATATTACCTCTGAATGTCCTCTAATGCCTCTGCCAGTAATGTGAGAGGTTTTCTGATGTGGCGACGAAGATTAGACTGAGTCAGTGGTAGACAGAGGTTAAAGGTAGTTACACAGCCAGCCTGTATGACATTAGGATCACCATTTCTTATAGCATTCATCATCGTCTCTTCACAACGCTTTATTGCCTGAAGTCTTACCTGTAAATGATTTAGGACATACTTTTCATCATTATCAGGTATTAAAATTTCATAATAAATTAAAATTCTGAGCACAATAAAATTATATAACTGTCAAATCATTTCAATGTTGTTTTAAGCTTCTGTTTAATGGTACACTAAAAACAATCAAGGGGTTTCTGTGACTGAGTAGTCCATGTAGATGATATGATCTGAACTATACAGATTCAAGTATTTGGGATAGAGATGTGGAAATTTTTCAAAACAGTTTATATCAAAAGTTTCATTTTTATTTTATTAAGTTTATGGGGATTAAATTAAACCTAGTGTGAATGCAATGTGAATTAATCCACATTTAATTACATGAGTTTATCCAGATTAACTTTTGTAGTGTGAACAGGCCCTAATTTTCATGAAAAGACAATTTCATGGTTTGGTAAATTTAAGGAAATTCAAGGAAAAGATATTTTGAAGTCAAATAAATTTCACAATTTTTTAAACTCATCAACGATTTTACTTACAAACTATCAATTTTCTTTGCAATTGTCTAACAAAATAAGGCAATTGAAAAGGTTTCATTAGTTAGCAGACCAAAACAATGATCAGTAAGTATTATGTGTGGTAGCAGCAAGGTAAATTCATTGAATATATTTTGAAGTTTTGTGGTTGCTTATTTGCTTGCACATCTTGTAAGAATCTAGTTTCTTAGCTGCTGGACGTTAAACAGCAATCGATCAATCAATCTAGTTTCTTAAATGAGTTTTAAAGAAATCATTCCATTAAGTTTTTTGTTATAAGCCAGAAACTGATTGCCTATTTTATAATAAAATTGTTCTAGATAAGATCAATTTCAAGGAAATACATTTAATGCACACTTTAAATCGATTAAAAATTTATAGAGTTTGCAATCTTTATGATTTTAAGATCAGAATATATTATCTTTATCAAAATTTTGAAGGGTAATCACATTGACAATGTTATTGTTTACTCAACACTGTTCAATGTAGCAAAGGATAAAATAAACACGTTTTTGTTGAAAAATATGTTTCTTTCTATTTGGATTTCATTTCTTTTAAATAATGGTAAGGCTGTCTCTCTTTTATTTATTGAACTCTGTTTGTTCAGTTTAGACCCATTTTCTCAACAGTAAAAAAATCTGAATAAACGGTCAAGTCCAACAAATACAAGATGATGTTATTTAATTAGCTGATAAAGCTCATTGGTTCTCTTATCCCGTTCGGCTTCATATTTTATGGGAACTTTCCACAACAAATTGACTGAAATATCAATGAAAATACTATAAAGCTCCAAATGAACAGTATATATCAAACAGTCATGTGTTATCAAGCCAGTTAAATTTACTTACATCGACAGCAGATTTCTGATAGGATTCTTGTTTGTCTCCCAAACTTTTTACTGTTAAATCACTCTGCAGAAACTCCAACTCCAAATAAAATCCTGGTTCCTACAAAACAATAATTTGTAATTGATGATGCAATGAAATTATTGGGAAAAGTCAATTGGAAACTACTCTTGTTGACAGAATAAGCATTGACATACAAGCTTTGATGGGGAAGACAAATAATGCTGCTGTCTTTTTTCAAAATCAATCAACATGTAAAATTGCAAAAAAAATTGATGTGTTCAGCATAAAGTAAAACACATTAAATGATTTTTATTCATTGGTGTGTTATTACAAAAATAACACTGGAATCATTGTCTACTTTTGCAGACATGACATGTAGTGTAAAAAGCATATGTTAATAAAAGCAGATTGCTACTTATCTTACCTTGACATTAGAATTTTTCATTTGATCTACACAATCTTGTGCAAGATCAGGAAAATCCAACTCCAGACAAAACCTGGCCAACTCCAACAGCAGATACGGTCTAAAAATAAACACATCTAAATGTGTGAAAACTACCTGTAAAGCATATATTACAGTAAAAATAGTTCTATTGATGAACACATGTATTAATACTACTAGAATATTATTCATAATACTAAGTCTCAAGAATTACCAAAAAAAATATCACAATGCATAAGTCAACCTAAAACAGAAATACTACAGTCCCTCTAATATAATGCAGCCATTTATTGTAGTCCATGTATTATGAGGCTACCCTGCAACCAAGTTCCCCTTTTGAAAATCAAGCATTTAGGCAAAAATATATTTGTTTCCTGTTATCAAGGCAAAAAAGTCCAGGTACGTGGGTTGGATTTTTTTTTCATTTTTGTCATAACAATGACATTTTTTTCAAGATTAAAAAATCCAGGCCGAGAGCTTTGTGCCCAGGCCGGTCAGGCAACAGGAAACAAGCTTATATATTTTTTTGCTTATATTTTTACTTGATCTATCATCTCTAGCTGGTACTACAAATAAAAAAGTTGAAGTTAATAAATCTGTATTATATCTGACATACTTTACTCAAAAATGCAATATAAAACATTCCTTAGAATAGGAACATTTGTCTAAATGAAGAGGTGGACTTTAAATGGGAGAGAAAAATTTAACAAAATGTTTTGTCATTTAAAGAGACTTTCATTCTCTTATACTGGATGGACTACTGCACACACAGAAGGTTGTGTCTGCAACAATTTCATACAGAAAACAGCAAAACTTCAAACACTGCAAGTTAAAACCAAGCAGCAGTTCTATGTGGTAAGTGTAACCATTAAAATGCTTTAAATTGTGTGTGTGTGTTTTTTTTTTTTTTTTTTTTGCTATCTAAAACCCCTGAAATACCAAATGAAACATGATCAAATTATTCAACATAAAAAACTTCAGTTTTTCAGAGATTGTTAGAATTTGCATGGTTCATCAAATATGCTGATACCATCACCAATACTAATACTACATTACAACACTGTTATTAGCCACAAGTTCATGGATAGGAAACTTTAAAATGTAAAACATAGCAGAACAGAGGTGCCTCGCAAGCGCAGCATGATACGACCGCAGCACGCTGAAATGTGAAAGGTGAACAAAAGATCCTTTGGGTAAGTGTGGACACAGTATTTTGCTGGACACAATAATGTGTTTG
>JARWCS010378158.1:0-10016 GCA_034783895.1 Geukensia demissa
GTAACTGAAGCCACTGCCAGATGTGACGACAGCGCCATCTATAAATATTGGCAGACGAACGAACTACTAATGATGGCAACGAACATTTCCTGTGGTATTGTGGAAAACATTGTGAATCATATATTTTAGGATATATAAAAATTAACCCTCTATAACTATAACTAATTTTTCATCCCAACTGTATATATGTATTTCCACCTAATATTGATAATACAGAAAATAAAGAGAATGACAGTTCTGCACTCATACCGTATCAGTCGTCCGATGATGATGTAGCACCTATAGTTATGAAGCCAAGCACATCTATGGATGTTATGCCAAAATCTGTAATGCAGTCAAAGGAAAGTAGAGGACAATTGTTCCAGTTCAATGTCAATGTCTGTTGCATCTAAATGTTCAAGAAAGGATGAAAATACAGTTCTTCTACCTCTAACATCCATAGGAGACAACAGCCTCGTAACATGAATTACGACTGCTCCGCTACATACTATACACATGTGACCACAAAGAATCAAAAACCATGTAAAGTGCAACACCACACGACAGAGCCAAGGGCTTATTTAATAACCACTCAGTGTTACAGATTAACAATAAACCAACGTGATAAGTTAAAATCAAACAATCAGACACAATCATTGTATATAGAAGCTAGACAAAAACTTTTTAAAAAATCTAACGTGCCCATACAAGTTGACCCTGTCGTGCTGAATGAAAACTAGCACGAAAATCGCTCACTACGCAAAAACCCTACAACACCACCTATGGATTGACAATACAGAAGAAATTAATTTCAGTCTAATTCATAAATTCAAACGACTGAAATTATATCAATGTCCGTACTGTGCGGTGCGACCATTACTGGTGGAACTTTTAACGTGAATATTTTTACTGGGAAAAGGAAGCATTTCACCATCAATGAGAATGATAGTTCCCAAGAATAAAATCCAGACAAATAGAAACATGTTGAAGTGTTATTTGTTGTTGAAATTTCAAAGTGTTATATAAAGTTTTAACAGATCGAATGCTTTTGAATTTTTATATATCCTAAAATATAAGATTCACAATGTTTTCCACAATAGCAGTACAAAATACTTCAATATGAAAAAAATATGTCCATAAGACAACAATCTTATCCAGCAAAACAGCAAAACAAAATGTCATGATAAATCATACCACATTTGTAAAACCAGTGATAAATTTTATATTTTACATAACTAGTTAATAAAGGGATCATGGAATGGGTGTTTCGATATGTCCTCGGACAAGTCGTATTGGGCCTCGGCATTGCCACGGCCCAATACGATTGTCCTTGGACATAATACAGGAACAATATCGAAACACCCATTCAATAACCCTATAATAATATTGGTGCAATAACTATATAATATAATATATATTATTGTACTTACATATAAAACCAGTGAAAGCTTTGGGTTTAGATTTCCAGGAGTTTCCTAACAGATATACAGGTATTCCAGTGAAAAATAGACCTAAGGCTGTACCAGTTCTTACAGGATCTGCCTTCAGGCACAGGATTAATAGTATACAGTTTATAATAAACTGTGATATTGGAAGTATTAAGTTAACCTGAAAATATAGAAACCTATAATATAGGCAATGTTGCCAATGTATAGAATAATGGATTTTTGAAAGTTGAAAAAAAAACATTAGTATCTAAGCAAGCACTGAAGAAAAAATGATGTTTTCTATTAAGACCTTTAAAACATCTATGCAACATCACAATCAGTATGACATCACTTTGCCATCAGCAATACTTTTTTTCGAGATTGTCCGTAAATATCGAATCCCGACAGGAATTATTTTACCGATCATGTGACTTTCATGTTTTGTGAGGCATAAAATGGTGGCGCGTCCTTCATAACGCAAGAATCATTATAAGTGTTATCAAATGGCTTCTTCAAGACCACAAAATGACACCCTTTCAAAGTTTTGGTGTGCAGTGCCAGATTGTACTGTCGATGATAGGAAGGAGGATAACCTGCAAAATTACCCTTGAATGGAAGGTGTACAGTGTACTTTGCCTAACAAAATGTAACCAGTGACATCATTTTATACCTTCATCGCAGAGAGCGATCGATCTTGGAAATCATGAATTGTCTGTATTTTTCAGTATTTTTTTCACATTCTGTGAGATCATGTGTGACAGCTATTGAAAATATTAGCACAAAGATCAGAGAAGAAATTATTAATTGCTGCCAATATACAGAGGTCAATTAACAAAAGCAAAAAAATTAAGGTATTAGTAATTGTGACCAATTAACAGAGAGGTTGGTTGGTGTTCTGATGTGCAGGTTAAGACAGGTTCAACTGTACCTTAATTGTTTCTAAATTTGTAAATTCTGGCCAGCCCTATTAACTAGCCAAAATTTTCTGTCCCATTGCTTGTCGGTTTAGAGAAGTTTCACTGTATTTGTACATCAACCTCATACACATTTTTCATAATTACAATACTAACCTTATAAGGCCTCTCAAGGTGAGGACTATATTTACGTAGATATAATAATGCTAAAATTACTAAGTTTGCCATTAATATGCCAAAAATCTGTATAAACTGTATGAATATCACCAGTCCACCAGTAAACAGTAACAGCAAGGACAATGCCAACTGAAAAGATGCAACAAAACAATAAACTGAATAAATATTACCAGTCTACCAGTAAACAGTAACAGCAAGGACAGCGACAACTGAAAATATTTTACAAACAAAATTTCACATCCACCAGAAAAAAGTAACAGCATGAACAGTGACAACTGAAACAATAAACTGTATAAATATCAACCAGTAACCAGTAAACAGTAACAGCAAGGACACTGACAACTGAAATATTTTACAAAACAAATATCAACTGTCCACCAGTAATCAGTAACAGCAAGGACAGTGACAGCTTCAATAATATAACAAAACAAGTAAAATTCAATAGTAAACAGTAATTATCAGACAATTAATTTTTGCTTTTTCTAGCCCAAAAAATCTGGTGTTATTTTTGTGAACAAGTGTATATCAAGAAAATATTCCTACCACGTGTGATCAACCTTGATCTCATTAACTCTTGGATAATTTACAAGTGGAAGATTGTTAAGTTTATAATATTGCCATTTAATTTTTATATCTAACTAGTAAAAATAAGGTAAAAAAATAAGATGTAACTTTTTGTTAAAACCATAGGTCTGTTTTATACATGGTGGTGTTCTTATTACCGGTATGTCCATTTCTTAATGTCACTGTGACAATTCACATCAGAAAAAAATCTTGCTTTGATTTAATTTTAAGAGAATGCCACAAATGGTACTCCAATTTCTAAATTTTGAATTAATTAGATAATCATATTGTTTCTATCACATCTTAGTAAAACTACCATTTTTGACAATTGAAATATGATAATCAACTGCTAACATCATGATAATCTACAAGAATATAAGTATATATTAGTTGTAAATTTATTTACTGTAAAAGCAGAAATATTCGTGGGGGACTTAATTTTGTTTATTTCGTGGTTAAGAGTAATCAACTAAATTAAATCCCCAAGAATGTACTCTCATCCAAGCATGGCTTGGGATGTGAAGGATGAGAGTCATTCTTTGAATGAAGCCTGAGGCTAAAGAAGAGATCATAACTGCATATATTCCCTGTATGCGACGAGGCAATCTCAATTAGTAGAGGTTAAAAATATCCTAAGTAAATATAGTTCAGTCACATGACTGTCACCTGTGTGTAGTATAAATACACAAGTTTACCTGAGAACACCATTCTTTAAAGCTTGTTTGTGCAACAACAAAACTGGGTGGGCTAAAGCATCCCAAAACTGAAGTGGTGGGTAGTGTGATCTCTTCTTTAGCCTCAGGCTTCATTCAAAGAATGACTCATCCTTCACATCCCAAGCCATGCTTGGATGAGAGTACATTCTTTATCACTTCGCCTTCGGCAGAAGAGATCATAACTGCATGTTCAAAGAGTTGCACAAACACAGAAAATAATGGACAAATTAAGGCTGAAAAAATGAATATGATGAATTGTCCCACACTTTAATAAGTATCAATCATATAATTATCAAATTGCAAAGCAAAAAACTGACAAAATCATCAAATACACTTTCATTATTAAATGAATATCAATAATGTCCATTTTCACCACATAACTATATACATTCTGTTGACAATCACTTCCAAATTTTACTCAGTCATTTAACAAATATTCAGCCTTAATATCATTTCACATAACAATAAAACATTATATCAAATTGTAAGAAGTCCATTCATAAATTTACACTCTTGTATGACTATGTACTATCATTCATTGGAAAGAACTGAATTTGCAAAAGTATTAGAATTTTTCACCTCTCTATGGTAAAATTTATAAAACGTACTAGCTTGAGACCAATTTGCTGTTTCCATTATGTCTTTGATAGATACTCCTGCAGCATATGCTGTGGATGTTGCGGTACTTCTAAAAGAATGTGCAGTAAAATTCTTAATTCCTGATAAAAATAACACTTGTTTCAACCATCTGGATAAAGTGGAAGTGGTAACTTTATCATGTGTTTTATAAGAAATAAATAAAGAATTATTTTTTCGTAAATTTGAAGTTCTTTTCAAATATTCTAACAAAGTTATCAATACACACAATTCTGGTTTTTTGTATTTGCAAAAACTGAATTTTGGTAAAGGCACTCCTGGCCTTGAAGTTTTTATTACTTTCTGAATAAAGAAAACAATCTTATCCAAAAATTTTGACATATACCTTATGTCTAGAGAACCTAAAGTCTGTGCTCTGGCAGCAGACGTTAAGGCCATAAGTCCTACTAGTTTATAGGTTAACATTTTCAAAGAAATCTCTTCTACTGGCATCAGAGTACTTAAAAAATTGAGAACTTTTGAAACATCCCAAGTAAAAATATTTCTCTGTCTAAGAGGATTTATGTTATAATAACCTTTCAAAAATTTTGGTAACAATATTGGGTTTTTAACCCATAACACATCAAAATACATTAAAGTTTGTAAAAACATTGATTTATAAGTGTCAATAACAGAATATGATAGTTTTCTCTGCACTAATGTTGTCAGAAACTTGATAACATCTACTTCAGACGGTCTAAAGGTATTAATTTGTTGTTGACAACTCCAAATAACCCATCGTTTCCAACATAGTTGATATTGTTTAACAGTTCCTGGTCTCCAGGCGGACAATATGACGGAAGTTTCAAATCCTTAAAGTCCTTTATTTCGGAAGAATTTCCGGATACAACACAAGCGACAAAGTTTGTTTCCTTGGCAAACGGATGTATTTCTGCACTGTGTGGCATGTAGATGAGATCTCTGTGACGTGGTAATCTAGTAGGAACAGATATTAGAGCTGAAATTAATAAAGGAAACCAACTTTGAGTTGTCCAGAAGGGTACAACAATAATAGCTCTCTGTACTTTATCACTAAAGATCTTGTTAATAACTCTGCCTATCAATGCAAAAGGTGGAAACATGTATGGTTCAAAATTTGACCATGATAAAGAAAACGCATCTGTAGAAACAGCTTCTGGATCATATTTCCAGGAAACAAATTTTTTAAGTTGGCTATTGTGCCTTGTGGCAAAAAGATCAATTTCAGGTCTGAAAAAATGCCTACAAATCCTAACAAAAATATCCTCTTTTAACTTCCATTCATGTACATCTGAAAATTTTCTAGATAAAAAATCTGCATGAATGTTTAATTTTCCAGGTAAATACTGGGAGGATATGAAAACATCTGTGTCAAAGCACCATTTCCAAATATCATATGCTAAGCAATCTAATACTTCTGAAGTCATACTGCCCATGCAATTTATATAAGATACTGCGGTAGAGTTATCACACTTGATACCAATATGGCAAGAAGTTTTGTTTGTAAAAATGCTTTTAAAGCAAAGAAGATTGACAGTAATTCTAAATAGTTTATATGATACTCGGATTCAGATGTTGTCCAACGACCACCAGCTGTTTTAGTTTCAAAACAAGCACCCCATCCTTGAGATGAAGCATCTGTTTCAATCCAATAATCAATTGAATTGGGTCGAATTGGCTTTCCATTATACTTTTCAATATTTTCAAGCCACCAAGAAATTTCTTTCATACTTCCTTTTGACACCCTCATTTTAGAATCATAACTATTAAAAATTTGTAAATTTTTTGTTTTATCTCTTTCTAAATTTCTGTAATGCAAGGGACCAGGCAATACTGCGTTAAATGCATGTACAAGTAACCCAATCAAAGCTGCAAGTTTTCTTATAGAAACTTTTTTCTCAGATAGAATTTCAAGACAAAAAACTTTTATTCTATCAATTTTCTCATCTGTCAAATACGCTTTAAAATTTCTAGAATCAATGATCAGCCCAAAAAAGACAATCCTCTGGGTTGGAATGAACACAGACTTTTTCAAATTTATTGTAAAGCCAAGCTTGTCCAATTCATTGGAAATGAATCTTGTTTCATTTGAACAGTTTTCATGGTTTTGAATCATAATAAGAGAATCATCTATGTAGTAGCTACATCTGATACCATTTTTTCTAAACAAAGCATAAACTGGTTTTAAAACCTTTGTAAAAACTCTTGGGGCAGATGCTATTCCAAAAGGAAGAACACAGAAATTATATAAAATATTTTTCCAGTAAAAACATAAAAATTTTCTATAATATGGATGAATTGAAATGCTAAAATATGCATCCTTCAGATCAATTGAGCAGAGAAAATCATTCTTTTGTATCAAATCTAAAGCATGAGAAAGATTCTCTTGTTTAAAATGATGATATTCAATAAATTCATTTAGCATTTTTAAATTTATAACAGGTCTCAAAGAGTTATCTTTCTTTGGTACAAGGAAAATATTTGATATAAACTGATTCTGTGAATTTTTTACTCTCTCAATAGCTCCTTTTTGTAAAAGTGTATTTACTTCAGTTTCAACCAATTCAATTTCATGTTCAGAAAAACGTATTTGATTTGGAATTTTAGTTTGCACTGGTGGTTCATAAAATTCTATTTTATAACCTTGGACAACATCTAAAACCCATTTGTCATTAGTTATAGTTTTCCAGTAATCAAGGTTTAAATGTCTTACCTTATTTACAGGTAATTTTGGCGTCTGGGGTACCCGCGTCCCCTCGTGGTTGACCTTGGGTATCTTTGGTGGCCTCTGCCCCTCAAGGAAAACTGTCTGCTGCCCTGCTGCCTGTCGTTTCCTGCAGCAGGGCCTCTGGAGTTTAAACTTCCATGACCGAACCCTCTGGGTCTACTAGTACTATAGTTAGATGATCTAGTTACTCCAATTGGGATCTTGTTCGGATCACCCAGCTCTTTAATGCGTGTCATAATGTTGTCTCCAAATAGATTAACTGGTGCATCACTGCTACGTATCTTTTGGTATCTTGGATTGATGAAGCGGCGAATGTCATAGCGCCTCTTGAGTGACAAACTATGGAAACTGTGTCCAAGGAGACTTAATGCATCTGATAACATATCTTTAGTTTTAACTGGGTCTAGTGGTTCTTTGTTTTTTGCCATTTTATCTGCAATTTGAATGATTGGAATTAGGCCTATAGCAAGTGCTTTTTGAATATCTTGCAGAAAAACATCACTACTGTGGGAGACTCTAGGAAGTACTTCCCAAATGTCCTTATTTACTTTCGGCACTACTAGCATTTTACAGTTCTCTGGTCTTAAATGTTTTTTATATAACTGTTCCATACACGACTTGTCAGATTTAATGTTAACAGCAGCATTCACCGCCTTGGCTAATCCTAAACCAATTTTTTCGCTTGTTTTTTCCTCTGTATTCAGCTGGGGTATGTCCCAATTAACATCAACTTCGTTGTTATTTTCATCGTCACCTCCGTGCTCACTAGAAGATTCATCAAATGCTTTTTGAAAAGCCAAATTTGGTTTAAAACCATTATTTGCACTAGATGCATTGGTACCCGCAGACAACGTGCTAGGTTCTTCATGCTGAATACCTGGATTATAGCTATTTTCAGAAAAATAGTCCAGATCAAAATCATTGAAATCATAATTTGTGTTGGACTCAATATCATGGTCTCCCCAACTAATCAGTTGAGATCTTGGTGGCAAAAACTCATTTATACTGTCATTCATTCCTACTGATTCTGTTTCAGTTGGTTTTGGACGTGATACAGTTTGTTGCGGGGTAGAACGTTTTGACTTAGCATTCTCTTTCCTACTATTGCTATAAAGTTCCACCAATTGTGATATACTTTCTTGCATAGCATCAATGCCCAACTGATTTTTGAGTTCAGTAATATTAGACATGTCTCCAGAAGACTGGGCTCGTTTAGACGACTTTGACTTTGTGGTTTTCTGATTTTGTTTACGCTTTTGGGGTATCGTCCCCCCTTTTATCGTATGTGACTTTCTATTTTCAGTAGCTTCAGCCCTAGTTGTAACTTTATCATTCTTTTCATTGTCTCCATTTTCAACTGTGAAATTATCTTCACTTTCTGAATTTAACGAGAGCACGTCGTCTCTTTCATCCGCCATATTGCGGGTAAAATGTACACAAAATGTACGGGTGAAAAATTAGGTCGCTACGGCGACGAACTCAGACAACGTCTTGAGATAAAATTTGTTACTTTTATTCTATGTAAAAAGCACTGGAACAACGTTCTCAGTTTTAAATTTATTAAATTTTAGTACTGGACTTCGTCTCAGAGAATTTTTCTGAGCTTGTTGCCTCGCCGCTCAGAAAATATCAATGGTGTTCTCAGGTAAACTTGTGTATTTATACTACACACAGGTGACAGTCATGTGACTGAACTATATTTACTTAGGATATTTTCAACCTCTACTAATTGAGATTGCCTCGTCGCATACAGGGAATATATGCAGTTATGATCTCTTCTGCTGAAGGCGAAGTGATAAAGAATTAAATTTTAATTTTCTATACATTCTTTAAACATTTTTAGTATTGTTTGGTAATTATTGACACAAGATCAAAGGTAAGTAACAGCCAATTAGCATGATTAGCGCGTGCCGGATTGACCTCACTAATCCTTAAATCAACACTTACTGTCCAACGAACACATTTCTATAAGATTTAAAACCAATTGATGATTTCTATTTTAAGATTGATTTCAATTTCACGTTTTCCTTCATTTCATTTAAAGCTCAAATAATAGTATTTTCTCTGATTAGAATTCCACAAAAATTTGTCCCCAAGAAATAGTTTTCTAACTGAAATCCACGAAATTTTATCCCCACAGAAATTAGAGATTATACAGTATGTCAATCACTGTCCATACAAAAATTGTAAGAGAAATATAAACATTCTAAATCACAAGATGAATTTTAAAACCAATTTTCTTTAACCTAAATCTCCAGTAACATGCTCAGTACATGCTCAGAAAAATCTGTTATTCCTCATTTGTCTTCAATGAATTAACTTGGAAATACATTATTAAAACAAATGATAGGGAAATAATGTTGAAAAGATATCAACCCATTCCTCACTGAGATAATTTTACAAATTTATCATTAATTGATCTGCATACAAAGCGCTTTTCTGCTGGATTATGCTAGGGGGCAAAACATTAGATTGTTTGCTTGTTTGATTGGGGTTCAATGC
Source organism: Geukensia demissa (assembly GCA_034783895.1). NCBI lineage: Eukaryota > Metazoa > Mollusca > Bivalvia > Mytilida > Mytilidae > Geukensia > Geukensia demissa. The sequence goes on from JARWCS010378158.1 coordinate 9,623, forward strand.
GCTTTCAACAATATTTCAGAGATATCGTTGCAGTAAGTTTTATTGATGGAGGAAGCCAGTGTACCAAGAGTGAACCATCAACCTAAGGCATGTAACTGACAAACCTTATCAAGTGCAAAAAAACATTATAACTTACTATTGCAAAAATAGCTGCCCAGGGTGTCAAAAATGTGGTCTGTAATGTTCCGAACAATGATGGAAAATGACCATTTCTTGCTCCAGCAAACAGTACTCTGTTTAATAAAAAAAGTTTATTATTACGAAACAGTACTCTCCTTAATAAAAAAAGTTTATTATTACGAAACAGTACTCTCCTTAATAAAACAAGTCGATATGTGTCCAATGGACACTATGCCCCGCCAATGATTAGAAAAGTTATGAAATACAATTAATG